>BMAO01028144.1:0-50711 GCA_019973975.1 Trichonephila clavata
TTTTTCACTTTCTAGTTATCACTGGAGAGGTTTCTTAATATGTTCATCTCATTCAATGCATCATTCTTGCTAGGTGTTTGCCGGTTATTTTGGAACAATTAGCTAAATGAATTCTCGCGAAAAAGTGTACTAGACTAAAAACACAATTTTTTTTTTTTTTGAAATCCGTAATTTTTAACCAATTTTTTCAATCTTCGTACATATCTTGGGTAATATTGTCCTACACACGAAAAAAAGTTTCATGAGATTTTCTTCATAAATGACGAAGTTATTAAATGTTTAATTAAAATTTTGAGTATTTCTTGAAAAATCGTAAAAAAAAAAGTTTTGGGCGTTTTATTTTTTAAATGACTAATTCTAAAAAATCAAAACATGAGCTGTTTTAGTACGGAATGTCGATTCATTTAAACAAAAAAAATTCAAGCGCAACAATTTAGACATTATTTTCATAAAAACGCATCGATTTTGATTTAGTTTAAAAAAAAATCGTAAGAAATACAAGTATTATTATTTCGTAAAAAACATTATACCTTATCGGGACGAAATAAATGATCTTTTCGATTCTGTAATTATTTTTTGTCTGAGTTTCATAGATTAAAGTTAGATAAATTTTTTAAAGAATTTCTACAATGCTCCCTCTCAGTTTAACTTTGCAGCGTTGAGAAAGGTATACAATGTACCAATCTACTTAAAAAATAGCTCTACTTTTTTTTTTTAATTTAAATCGAAGAAAATAGATAGAAATTTCTAAACAAATTGCATACGTTGCAGAAATTAGATTATTTTTACGTTGTAGATATGTAATTATTTTTTACACAAAGTTAATTAATACAGTCATTAGCGCAACGTTATGAAATTCCAGTTTGGCTGAAAACCGATTTTCGACGCCAACTTTTGTCATTGTTGTAACAATAACATTATTACAACAATGCTGACAAATCGAAGTTGGCGCCCAAAACTATTTTAACGTTTTTAATTAATATCTTTTTAATTAATAGCAAATCGGAATATAAATGGTCAAATCATGCATTGTCACCCAAACTAAACGTGTATACAAAATTTTAGCTCAATAGGATGAAGATATCTTCAAAATTGAGTTGCAAGATTCCACCCGAACAAATTACATACATACATAAAATACATACATACATACATACATACATACATACATACATACATACATTGTAAGTTAAATAAAAGCTTTTAATAAAAAAGGAAAGAAAATCATATTTATTTCTGAAAATGCAAACAGGAAGAAATAAATTCATTGCTCCGTTACCAAACACACACAATGGCAAAACGGAAAATAGAAATTTATACCTTAGGTGGGAAAACGGAAAATAAAAATTTATACCTTAGATGGCAATACGGGAAAAAAAGAAATATTTATATCAATGGCAAAACGGAAATTAGGAATTTTTAGTGAAATAAAGAGGAAAACGGGATTAAGAAATTGAAATAATTTTTTTAAATAAAACGAAAGAAAAACATATGTAGGTCATATGATGGCAAAAGTAAAAAAAAAAGTCATTCAACTTCTCTCTTGTAACACTATAATTTTAGTTAAGGCATTCGAATAATTATAAAGTAAGAATACTTAATTTTACATTTAAAAAATAAAAATCATTAGTGATTAAGTTGTATCGGTTAATTATAAAATATTTATGCTTTATAAATATCAATAGTTTATAATTATGTTTTATTTTTTATTAAAATTTAGTCCAAAATTAGTTTGACTTTTTAAAAATGTTTGTTGAAAGGAAAACACATTTATATCATTTTATGCGTTTTTATCTGTGTATACTGTGTACTCAATGGAATTCTATTTGTAACTTTTATCTTTTTATATTTATTCTTATTTATTATTTCCTTTCTTATATTTATTCTGGATTTTTAATTCATTAGTATATTATTAAATCTGTCGAAAAGTTGTGTGCATTCAATAATAATCTTTTCCATTTGTATATACGTTAGGACTAGGAATATCAACTTAGGAAATATTTTAAGTGTTACTTTTAATTATAAAACTTGTTTAAAATTTGTTTTCTGTTCTTCAGAGAGAGATTTTTTTTTCATCAAACGATTCTGAAATAAAGTTATTTTTTTGTTCTCAGTTTTGAAACTAATATTTCTGTTATTGTAGTGGAAGTTAAGATTATTAATTAAAATGTATTATCAATGAAAGGGTAATAAATTTTTATAAATTTAAATCAAAATTTATTCTATAAATTACATGAGATGATTTTGCAGTAGATCCATTTTTCTTATTCAGGTTTTATTTTTATTTGCATTAATTAAATGCTCAGAGAAACTTCTCTATGTAGTACGTAAATCTACGTATATTTCCGTGAGGAAGCTGAAAGCTTTCGCACTTTTTTCTTTTACTGTTGAAGTAAAGGGTTAGGTTTAAATTCGTACTCTAATCTTGTAAAAAACGTAGTTTGAGAAAAACAGATTTTTTTTTAAAACATTTTCCGTTATCCATACACAAGCTATTTTATAACCACTTAACTTTCTGGGTGTTTTGAGTGAAACTTTTATTTAAAAAAAACATGCGTGTATCAGTGTGAACACGCGGTAGAAGTTAACTTCTTTGGCTTATATGCAATGAATTGTATAATTAAGTTTTATTTTAAAGTAATCTTATATATAATTAACAAACTCCATCAATCATGATAGTGATGAACATCGATTGGAACGATTACAGCGTGTGTCTGACTATTTTTTTTTATATTTGGAATAGCATTCTCAGTAGATTCTATCATTGTAAAATCTGGAAATTAATTAATTGTATTACAGTAAATTAGATAGGTCATAATTCTTTTTTGTAGAACTTTTAATTTAAAATTTAGAATTAAACAATCTATTGATTCAAATCTGCTTCAATATTTTTTATGAAATATGTGCAATCATACCGGTATATAAAAATTAACATTTATGAACTAAGGGACAATCTATTTCATCCAAATTAAAATTCTTATTTGTAATTTTTTTCGAATGAATTTAATAGTTATTCCACATTTATAACATTAATATTTCATGTAAAGTATTTTTATTTGTCTGAGATAAATTGATCACTCAGTGTATAAATAAATAATTATAATTTAGTAATACTTACACCTATAAATAAAAATTTATCCACGTCTTATTATGTTTTCGATATAAAAAGATTTTATTGTCTTTTAACTAATAACTTTCACTGTTAATGTTTATACATATATACTTATTATAGTTTACTTATATACAGTGAATATGATGAAAAGATTTTAAAATACAAATTAATGAAGCACTATATAACACGTTCATAAAATGTCACAGTTACAGATTTTGTAAATTAAAAATCTCGGGGGGAAAAATCACATTTGTAAAATAATTACTAAAATTAATGATCCTTTACTGACTCGCATGCGTTTGAAAATTAATCAGTATAAAACTGAATCAATTATTTCTCTAATTATTTCTCGCCTTACGTCATCGCGTAACGCGTAACGGTTAACGAAAATTTTTCCCTGCCGTGCCATAAGAAGTTAACTTCAAAAATGTCATATAAATCTTTAAAGTCAGTATCCGAATCGGAATTTCCGAACAGTTCGTAAATCGTGGTTTTGATTTATGAAAATTTTTAACACTGTTTCATTTGTTTAACATTTTTTGTACCCCTTCTTTGAAAAAAAATATATGCCAAACAGTTTTATATTGTCACTTAATTGTTTTTTTAAAGAGTTTTATTTATAACATTATTGGGGCCCTAATTTTTTTGTAAAATTAAAAAATTACCAATACGAACCTATATTACTAATGGATATTTATTTAATGTATGGTTTTGTTTTGCTAGTACATTAATTACTTTAGAAAAATTACTATTTTTTGCAATTTTGCTTCTAATCTTAATACAGAAGGTGCATTTAAGCATTCTGCACACATACTTAATTATGATAATGTGTGCAGAATGCATAAATAATTCTTTATTAATTTTAATTTGATCGAAATTGGATCATCACTTGCTATAGTAACTAACAATGTGAAAAAAAAAATCTTAACACAGTTAACACATTTAGTAATAGCTCATTATAAACATTATTTAGAATTTATTGCAATGTCTTAGGAGTTATTTACATCCCTTTCATTAAAAATCCACTTTTCGACCATTTTAAAATAGCCATCCAATTTTTGCTTTTAAAATCAGACAAAAAAATAATTGCAGAATCGGAAAGATCATTTATTCCGCCATAACACGGTATAATTTTTTTTACAAAATAATGATAATTTCTATTTTTTACGAATTTTTTAAGAGAGCATTAAAACTGATGCGTTTTTATGAAAATTATTTCTAAATTGTTGCGTATGAATTTTTTTCGTGTTATGAAAACGATATTCTACATTAAATAACTTCAAGCCTTTTTCTTTTAGAACCAGTCGTTTAAAAAATAAAATGCCCAAAACTTGTTTTTTACGAATTTTCGAAAAATTGTCCAAATTTGTAACTTAACATTGAATAACTTCATTATTCATGGATAATCACACGAAACTTTTTTCCGTGTGTAAAAAAATATTATCCGTAATCTATACGAAAATTGAAAAAATTGCTTAAAAATTACGGATTTTTAAAAAAAATTGTGATTTTCGTAAAATATCGTTTTTGCGAGAAATAATTTAAACAGCACCTTTTGTACATTTTTTATTAAAAGTATTTCGTTTTTGAAATTAATGTGCGAAGTTTGAAAGCATTAACTTGAAAATTATGCCCTAAAAAATAAAACTTTATTAACAAATACGCGAATTTACAGTAAGCCAAGCCTTGGCGTCGAAAAATGGTTTCACGCCAAACAGCTTTCACCTGTTTCACCGTCCACTTCACATGTAATTCAAGGGGGACACCAAAAAGTTGTGACTTGAACATACAAAAATCAGCAAATTTGGCGAGTAAAAAAAAATGCGAGTGAAAAAGTTATTTTTGCTTCAATTTTCAGATTAAGATGAAAGAATGTATTCAATACATTTCTGAGATTCATTTAAAATATTTATCTGTATCAAAAAAATTTTTCTCTTTCACACAAAAACTTTTTTTTTCACAGTGCTGAAACAGTGTAAAATTATCACCTGGGATGAATGCACTATGGCACACAAACATTCACTTGAGGCGTTGAACAGGACATTGAAAGACATAAAAAACAACGACAAACTATTTGGTGGCACTCTGTTACTCCTTTCAGGTGATTTCAGACAAACATTTTCCGTCATTCCACGTTCAACGTATTCTGATGAGATCCACGCTAGCTTGAAATCATCGCCACTGTGGCTTAATGTTGAAAAAGTACAGTTGAAAGTTAACATGCGCGTTCAATTGCTTGAAGATCCATCCGCTGAAACATTCCTAAAATAACTGTTTGGTATCGGCGATGGAAAAATAGCTGTACATGAAAATACTATAGGCATAAAATTGCCGACCGATTTCTGCACAATCATTAACTCGCAAAATGCCTTCATTGACCAGATATTTCCCGATATACACACAAAATACTTTAATCATGAGTGGCTGACAGAAAGAGCAATTTTGGCAACAAAAAATGTGGACGTCAACGATTTGAATTTCAAGATACAATAGTTGTTGCCAGGGGACTTGATGTCATACAAATTGCAATACCAGCGAAGCTATAAATTATCCAGAAGAGCTTTTGAACTCATTGGTTTTGCCAGGCATGCCACCGTACCATTTACAACTGAAGGTTAGATCTCTGGTTATTTTACTTCGTAATTTGAACCCACCACAGCTGTGCAATGGCACGCGATTAATCATTAAAAAATTGATGAAAAACGTTGTCGAAGCCAGAATTTTGAATTGCGGGTTCCGAGGAGAAGATGTATTATTACCACGAATCCCTATTATTCCCACAGATGTGCCAATTGAATTCAAAAGGATTCAATTCCCAATTAGATTGGCATTCGCAATGACAATAAGTCTCAAGGTCAAACAATGTCTGCTTGTGCCTTAGATTTGGGCACACCGTGCTTTTCACACGGAAAATTATACGTGGCATGTTCTCGCGTGGGTAAACCATCTAGTTTGTGTTGGCTAAAGATGGACTCAATAAAAATATCATACACTCCATTGCACTAAGAGACTGATACTGTTATTTTTTAACTGTCATGATTTGTGATAGAGATGTAATTTGAAATTTATTAGTTTAAAAGTAATAAAAGAACAAATAATTCAAAAAACAAATGTTTGGTGTTTTGCTACTTTTATAGGCCGTTACATTCACAGCGCTCCATTCCTCTTTTAATCGTATACCACATCCCCACACACTTACAATGAGTTAGTTGTTTTTTTTTTATTTGACTACAAAAATATTCACTTTATATGGCAAAACAACGTTTGCCGGGTCAGCTAGTATATTTATAAATCTATTTTCTATTTGTATAATAACAATATCTGTGAGTGGAGAATTAGTGTCGCAAGAGCCAATTTCGACTAAACAAAACAGTAGGAAATACAGTGTTAAAAAAATAACATCTAAATTCCCACAAACCGGGTCTTCTATAGCTTCATCTTCTGCCATTTCGGAATACACTCAGTAGAATCCCAAAAACTCGATCTGATGTGGACCGAAGGTTGGCCGAGTTTGTAAAAATGTCGCGTTATCGAGAATATGGGATTAAAAAAGAATAAGCACAAGTGTCTCCTCAGAAAATATTGTACGTATTGTTTGCTTGGGAATACAGCTGAAAATACACTGTTTAAATACCCTTAAACAAAAGAAAAAAATACTTTTTTTTTATGAAGACGTATAGCATTTACTACATGGACATTTGGAAATGTACAGAGCACGGACTTGCATGAGAGATTTTTTTCAGCCTGTAAAGGGTGGCCGAGTTATCCGAATAGCCGGGTTAACGAGTGCCGAGTTTACGGGACTCTACGTATAACCTTTTTCCTTTTCAAATTCTTTTATAAGGAAAATGATCTGAATTTCTTAAATGACGTGCCTACACTTTTGCTTCGTCTGAAAATACGCTAAATTTTGTTCTTAAAATTCGGATTTCTGCTTTTATTTTATCAATTAAATTAAAAGAGTAACTGTTTTTACTTGAAATAATTCATTAATAATACTAATTTTGGACAATATTGAAAAACATACAATTAAACATAAAATAAGTAGTGTTTCTTGTATTGAAACCAAAAAAACTTTTAACTTCGAATACGGCTGTGTGTTTTATCGTTTCTTACAATTATAAATTTTTCCAGTTTCGGTGTGGTACTTCGATACTTGTTCCCTAAGTCAAATAACAAAAACTGAACACTCCCATCATCAAGAATTAGTTCAAAGATTGTCTCAATTCAAAGATCTACAATAATAATTCTTAAGATGAAATGTTCTTTTCTTCATATTGACAATGATAGGAATATTGTCAAGGTTACATGTACATATTATTGTGTTATTTTAGTTTTTTATCACGTTGGGGCCCCGCTGCGTAGCATCCGCCAAAACCCCCAGATGGCCGACCCTGCATATGAGAAAAAATTTGTTCACATATATATGTAGGATCAAAACTGAAAAGGACAAATACTATTTCCTTCAATCAATTAAATCGCACTGGCAATGACATCCAGCAATTTAAATTAGCTGTCAATTTATTGTTAAAGATATCTTCCTTAATTTTGAATCATCAATTTCCATCCTCTCAAAAATTGACAAATCAAGTGGGATTATCAATGGGTCTATTAAATCAGGTTTGATTAAGTGAGAAAATATAAGCATACAAGCTTCAAAGTCCTTGCATCTTTTAAAAAAACTCCTTATGTTTGAAGTTCATCTTTACCTAAGGTCGAAGTATATTTGCAAACGCTTTAAAACTTGGGAAGTATTTATGGGTACTAGTATTGATATCACGGGAAAATATACTTAATTTTATAGCAAAGCCTTTCCAATATTCAAATTCAAGCACTATTTGACTCTTTTCTTGCAAACCTAAGTTTAGTTTATTGAGATGTTTAGTAATATCTGTCAGAGCATCAATTTGCATAACCATTCCTTATCGTTCAATTCGGTTTTTTTCGTATTAATGTAGAACGAGACACAATGAAATTAACTATTTCAACAACAACGTCCATTTAGGAAATTAAGTGCTGTGACGAAAGTTTGGGAACTAAACTTTCTTGATGTATTATGCAATGGAAGCTCAAAATTTTATGTCTAATATAATTTTCAAGAAGTTTGACAAATTCTTTTTCCTAGCCATGGATGCAGCTGCCTCCGTATCAATGATCAGTGCCCTCAAGCTACGGGGAGGGGAGGGGGGCAAAATATATGATCAAAAGAATCGTAACATGTTGAAAGACTGTAACAAGAGCATCCAAGAAATTCTGATACAGGGCCTACTGAGGATTAGTTCCGCGGTTGTCCTATCCACTCATTGCAAGAGCGCTATCAGTAGTTACACAAAATATTTTAATTGCATTAATGTTTTTACTTTAAAAATGATTTATAAATGACGAAAGAATGTACGGTTCTTTAGTTGTCCCAGACAGAGGAATCCAGCTGTATAACTTTTTATAAATTCGACATTTATCACAATATCATGCAATTACTACTAGTATTTTAATATATATTTCTATCAGTTTGATTCACATCAAAAGTATAAAATAAAGTAATTATGACATCTTTAACACAACGCTAAAAAAAAAATGCATTTTATCTTAATATCTGCTTAAAAGAGCATTTGTTGTGAAATTAGATTCACTTCCCATACTTGATTATATGCCACGAGTAGATTTTTTTTCACCGAATTTGTTTTCAATCCGAATTATGGATGTCGATAAAATAATTATTTTTGTTTATAATATTTCTGCAACAAAACGTTTTCTAAGTAGAATATTGATTTATTCCTAGGACTTTTTTTTATTTACCTTCGGTTCAGGGGCATAGTTTCCACCCTACCAATGATACGGGGCCCCCAAGCTACTGGGGCTCCAACATGTGTAACTACAGTCCCACTAACAGGGCTCTCATATCTAATAAAGAGCCCCGTAGGAATTTTGATACAAGGCCCCATCAGAGCTAGCTACGCCAGTGCCTAAGGTTTTGGTGGGAAAAAGACAAGCTGCTTTTGTATTCATTATGCAACAATGAGTGGGGCTTCATTTTACAAGTACAGTAGAACGTCGTTTATTCGAATCAATTGGGACCGGACACCGTTCGAATACGCGATTGTTCGGATAACAGAAAAACGATTGCGATCCATGCAGTATATGAAACCGGACACTGTACGAATATTGAAAATCATCACATGCGGGAAACGTGCTTGAAGAAAAAGCAAAATGGGTACAAAATGTCGCAGTTTTACCTTTACTGGGAGAAATAATCACTTATTTTTCGTTGTACCATTGTATACCTTCGTTTTTTCGCTGCAATGTCTCTGATTCTCTTGAGCAGCAGTAGTTGAGTAGGACAGCACCCTGAGTGTTCTTCATACCACTCCATAGCTGTCTCTAACGCAGCAGACGCGTCAGGATTTGATGGACCCTTGCTAATTTCGTTGTTGTTGTCCTCTTCTTCATCCGTTTCATTGTCTACAGGGTCGGATTCTTCTTGTACAGAAGTCCCAATCTCGTCATCATTTAGCATTTAAAATCCGCAGTCTTCTGCATCGCATGCCATCCAGGTTTCTACATCAACAAAACTCAAGAAAAGAGCACGTATACACCCTCTTACTTGGAAACAAACTGACTTAATATTCCGCTCAGATGTTTACCAAATCACACAAATGAAATTCCCCAAATATCCCTCACCTTGGGTTTTCCCGTAATTTTTGCCCTCACGCAAAACTCTGTTGAAAACACTGTTCGAAAACGTATCCGAACTTTGGTTCGGATATTTGACGCTCTGGATAATGAACGTTCGGATAAATGACGTTCTTCTGTACACAATCATTTTGATGTATGTTAAATATTTAACACTAACAATAAGTCACATTTAAACACAGAAGAAGCTTTCTTTTACATAAAGCACACAAACAACATGCAGGCTAATTCAGCAGAATCGTTTTATGGCTGATTATTGAAAGTGAAAAATAACCTTAAAATAAAAAATGCTCGGGGTGTAGAGAGGAGACAGAGCTATTTAACTTCATCTTGTAATTTTGTAGTGATGGAGGGTGCTACAGAGAATTGCTCCGCGTGCCACATTTGACGTGCTTGCAATAGGTTACTGACCCCTCTTCTTACGTAAGGATTCACAGCTTTTCCCCTGTTCCCCATAGAGTTCTAACTTTATATGTGAATATTCATATACATATATCTAATATTCCTAAATTAAATATTAATTAGAAGGATACTAAAATCGTTAATTAAACAATTTCTAAATGAAATGTTAATTAGTATTTAAACAATACTAATTAAAATATAATGAAAAATTGAAATATAATAGAAATACTAAAAAAATGAATTAGATACGCTATTTCAGGGGTGGCCAACCCACGGCACGCGTACCACATTGTGGCACGCGAAGACTTATTGAAAAATTACAAAAAATTTATGAAAACACATTACTGAATTATTTGAATTACAATAGAAAATTATCATGAAGAGAATAAGTAAAAAACACAGAAATTTTCAGCGTGAGATTTTAAAGGTTTTAAGAAAGATTTTTTCTTTTCTTCAGTATAGTGCCAAAAATGAGATCATGCTCCAAAACTTATTATTCTACGGTATTGTAACGTTCCGAGAAAAGTGATGAATAACGTGAGACTAAAAAACAAATAAATTCTCTCTCTCGGACGGTCGAGTCTGTCCAAAAAGTCACCTTCTGTCGGGGGTGGTTAATTTTTAACATCTGGGATTTCCATTCGAATTTCAGCTTCCCCTTCAGTGCTGAAGTTGGGTGTTTGTAGCTATTGGCTGTCAGCGTGATGTCAGATAAAAAGGTTTTCCCGAAGGTATTGACTATTTACGATTTCTGTAATGTCAAGAAGTAATTCTGCAATATATTAGGAGAGCAGTTGTTGATAGAAGTAATTCTATCTGCACAAAGTAGCCGCTTTATAAAGCAGAGGGAGTGAGAACTTGCATCCATGACTAATCAGAATGCTGTATTAGGAGCCTAGAAAATTTGTAGCATAATTTCGGCAAATTGTTTTTAGCTGTCAGACTCAGTTGATTTTAAACTCTGTTTAGCAAGACGTTAAGATTTTTCCTTTTTTCTAAAATTGTTTTTAGATTTTAGCGTTGACCGTAGTTGTTTAAAAAAAATTTTATTTTCAATATATTTATGAGTAAACATTCGACATCGAAAAGAAATTAAGAAGAGGATATTGCAGCACGTGATTTTAAAATTGTCTGGAAAGAGCAATACTTGTTCACACATTACAATGCTTCTAAGCCTGTTCGTTTGATATATGGAATTTGTATAGCAGTTCCAAAAAAATTTAACTTGGACCATCAGTTCAAACAACTGCATAGAGATTTCAACAGCAAATATCCTGTTGGATCAAATTTGCGAACGGAATTTATCAATAAAATAAAAGAAATCTTTAGCCGACCAGCAATTTTTGTTCCAAAAGAGAAATGACGAAATGGAAACCATGGTGAAGGCTTCTTAAGAACTTCTTTGTTGTTAGCCCTCAAGAAAAAACCATATTCAGACGGAGAAGAGATGAAAAAAAGTAGCCTTTTAGTTTTTGCCCAAAATGTCAGTGATCTAAAGGTCAAAATTATCGTTGATAAAATAGCTTTGTCTAGAAGTACCATCATGCATCGTACATATGGCATGGGCCAAGATGTTGGAACGCAAATTTTCTCTGAACTTCAGAAATGCAAATATTTTTCATTAATTTTGGATGAAAGCTGTGGTATCACAGATACAATGCGCAGTTAAGTATCTTTGTGCGTTACGCGAACAATAATTTTTATACTGTAGAAGAACTTCTTGATTTGCGCCAACTAGCGGGTGAAGTCATTTTTATGGAACTTGAAAATGTAATTGAAGTTAACAATGTAGAATGGACAAAAATAGATAGTGTTTGCACAGATGGAGCGCCTAGCATTTGGGTGGCACAATAAAAGTTTTGTTGCATTGCTTGAAAATTATTTGGGAAGAAAAGTTTTCAAGTATCATTGTATTATTCATCAAGAAGCTCTTTGTGCCAAGGACAAAAACTTGTCTTTCGTTGTTAACCCCGTGGTGTGCTGTATCAACAAAATACGAGCTCGTGCTCTGAATCGATGAAGATTTCGTACGCTTTTCCCTGAAGAAACGGAAGAAAATAGCGAGTTATTCCTTTATTGTAGAGTGCGCTGGCTTTCCAAAGGCAGTTAGTTCACTTGCGACATTTTGGAGTTTGAGGGATTGTGTTTTAGAATATCTGGAAGAAAACGATGAACTGCCCAGTGAATGCTCGCTCCTCAGAAGTGAAATTTGGCTGTGGGGTTTAGCTTTTCTTGCCGATATAATGGAACATTTAAATTTAAGATTACAGGGGGAAAATTGTATTTTTCCTACCCTAGTTGGTCATATATCTTCTTTTGTGAACAAACTTTTGTTTTTTGTCTGGATTTTGTAGAGAAAAAATTAACTCATTTTCCATTCACTCATGCAGGAATTATCTGCCAAAGTTAGTAAAGTTTCGAACTATGATAGATTTAATTTTGCAGGATTCTTTCAGTGCCACACAGGTTTGAGGATTTTAAAGATAATAAAAATACTGAACTTTTCACTAATCCTTTTTCGATTTTTCTTCAAGACGTTAATTGTGATCCACCTCAGGTACAAATTGAAATTATTGATCTGCAGCACCATATTACTCCCAAAAACAAATATAAGGAAATGATTTTAACCGCAAATGATCCGAATTGCATCGAATTTTGAAAATTTGTGCCACCAAGCAATTTTCCAAATTTACATGATTTAGCAGTCAGATAAAGTAGGTTTGGATCAACATATGTTTGTGAAGAAATGTTTTCTGTTATATGGAACGTGATTAAATCAAAATATCGCTCAAAATTAACTGAGATACACCTAATTTTGTTAGTTTCTTCACGAACTAATGCAAATATAGATGATTTAGTACAAAAACTACAAATTCAAAAACCACATTAAGAAAGTACTGACTGCTTAATAATCATTTAAAATTAAATGTTTCAAGTTAATTACTTTTATTTTGTGTCTAAGCTAACTGTAAAAATTTATCAACAATAAAATATATAAGTTTATACTTTTGTTTCATTTGTTAAACCACTTTTTTTTACATTACACTACATAAAACTTGCATTTAAAAGTATGTTTTTGGTATAAATAACCCAAAAAAGCCTATAAGTAACATTTTTTTACTTTTGTATATTTTTTAGTTTGGTGGTGAAGTTGGAAGTGGCACGCATAACTTTTTTTTTATCAGATTGTGGCACGCTTCCCAAAAAGGTTGGCCACCCCTGCGCTATTTCAATCAATTTATTTAAATATATTTGCAATGCTATTTAAATAAGTAGGCTTTATAAATGGGAACCATAAGGCTGACGTTTTGATATTAGTATATTAATACGAGAATGTGTATATTAATACGGTAATTTCGGTGCACAAAATGTTTGGGGCGTCATCACGCGCTGGTAAAATTTACCTTACACACATCACAAAATAAAATCATAAATTTCAATGTTGTTTAAAAATTTAATTTCAATTAAAAAAGAAAAATTATTTTTTTTAATCAAAATTTATTTTTAATCATACCTATTTACATTCCATAAGTATACAGAATGAAAGAAAAATTAGATTTTTGGAAATAAAAAAGTTACGTGAGCAACACACATATGCACGTACAATAATTGAAAAAATGAACTATTTTTTGCAATCTGGACACAATTTTTGAACATTATTTTCCCAGATAACGTTTCCTAAAGTGAAATGACTTTTGATCATTCCTCTTTTATTAATCGGTATTTTATTTTTCATGATTTCATTAAATAGCGGGATGTTTCAGATGTCTGATTTCAACTATAAAAACAAATATGAAATTCAGTGAATTAAATTTTTTCCAACCGTTATGGAATATCCTGTTGAAATTCAGCTACATACTGTGTTGTTGTTGCTTATGCCACCTGACAGACGGTATCAGATGGAAGCCCACAAAATTCATCACAACAAGGGGCTAGTTTTACGCCTGTCGTTAGCTGTTAGCCTGTACGCAGCTGTCAGCGTCACTAACCATAATAACCAGAAGGGTGGCTCTACATACTGTAATACATCTTATTGTTTGTCGATCTAATGAAAGATATTTCAATAGATTAATTAACCACAGCTAAAATCTTAAAATATATCCAATGAATAGTTAAATTTATAGTAAAATTGCCCTAATTGGGGAAAAGAAAAAAATGTGTAAGCCCTTTCTTTCACCTTTATGAAAATATAACACTATATTGATATATTCCATGTAGTGATCTCATAAGAAATTTATCTTTTTGTTAGAATACGAATACCAAAGAAAAATTTGCGAAGTATAATAGTTTTTAAATCTTACTTTTATGAAGAAATCTAAAATTATCCATTCTTCAAATACAACCACAACAAATATTTTCTTGAAATTATGAGACTAACAGTATTTTATTACAATATATAATATTAATTCTTAATATTACATGGATATGAATTTAATATTTTAATTTTGCAACTGAAAAATATTGTTTGAATATAAAAATATCAGAAGTTTTAGATTTTATGGATAAAATTGTTGAAATTTCTGACATGAAATAATTTTTCTCCAAAACTGTCCTTACTAACAACAATTCAAAAGAGCAAAGGTAAGTCATGAAAAATATCAAATATGAAAACACATGAGTGATGCTGCAATTGATCAAATAAATTCAGGAATTTATTGTTTAACTAGCTTTCATGGCCCGGCGTTGCACGGGCTTATACCGAGGGTATAACTTAATCCCCATGTTAATTTCCTCCTTTTATTCTAACGCCAACACTTTTGTGGGGTTTGACGCGTACGATGTGAGTGCATGACCCGTGAGTGCGTGTCATGGCTTTGTTGCTTAACATTTTCCCTTCTCTTCACAAATTCTCGATCCTAGTACCACTGAAGACCCGCCGTGTAGGGGCCGGATGCACGTAAAATATGTCGAGAGCTCAAACGTCCTCCCGTTGGTGTGGTGTGGTAGTTAGGAGAGGGGGGTGCCAGCTCAGGTGTCGTCCTCGTCACTTGAGCATGGTTCAGAATTACGCGGACCGTCCCTAAAAGGCCTCGTGTTGCTGAACAGTGGGACGTTAATATTCACTCAACTTCACAAATTCAGCACTTCCAATATAATTTTCCGAAATTACTTTGATTTCTTTTCCTCCTTCCTCTCCGCTTAGCCCGGCGTTGCACGGGCTTTTACCGAGTGAATAACTTCACCCTCATGGAAATTTCGTGTTTCCCTCAGGCCGATAGCACTTGTGTGTGCGTGCGATGTGAGTGATTTCTTTAACTATGTCATAAAAACTCCCTTTTTCGAAATTTGTTCTTGCGTTGGTGTGGTGTGGTAATTCTTAAAGATGGGTGAAAGCTCAGGTGTCATCCTCGTCACTTGAGAATGGTTGAAAATTTCGAGGTCCGTCACCAAAAATTTTCGAATAGGCAAACAGGGTGAATTTTAAAATCACCCACTCACTTTCCAATTCTTTCGTTGCAATTTTTTATTTCCCGGAAACGAAAATGTAGTTTTTTTAAAAATAGTTGTATGCTGAAAAAAAGACAGAAAGTATAAATTTTTCAAATTACAAAATTTCACTACTATTTTAATTCTTGGAGTAAAATTGTGAGGATTTTTTGAAATATTCGACTCGGGGGAAAAAAGTTTCATGCAATTACCTTTATAAAAGAAGAAATTATTAAATGATTGATTTAAGTATTTTGAGTGTTTTATTAAAATTTGTTCAAAAAAGTTTTTGGCTTTTTTTTAAAATCACTGATTCTAAAAGTTTTAAATTGAAAATTTCGAAGTCCGTCGCCAAAAAACTCTGGAGTAGGTGAACAGTGCGACTTTTTAAAAATCCCTCACATTTCAATTCTTTCGTTGCAATTTTTTAGGCCCCGGAAACGAAATGTAGCTTTTTTAAAAATAGTTGTATGTTGAAAAAAGACAAAGTAGAAATTTTTAAAATTACAAAATTTCACTACTATTTTAAATCTTGAAGTAAAATTGTGAGGATTTTTTGAAATGTTCGACACACGGAAAAATAGTTTCATGCAATTATCTTTACGAATGCAGAATTTATTAAATGATTGATTTAAGTATTTTGAGTGTTTTATTAAAATTCGTTCAAATAAGTTTTCGGCTTTTTATTTTTTAAATCACTGATTCTGAAAGTTTTAAAAATCATTTTTATATAAACGCAACGATATTGATTCATATGAGAAAAAATCATAAAATATGCAAAACAGCATTGTTTTGTAAAAAAAAAAAAATTGTTTTTTTTCTATAAAATTCTTTAAAGAAAGATAGTTTTTTCCCGGAAACGAAACTGCAGCATTTTTAAAAATAGTTGTATGCTGAAAAAAAACAGAAAGTATAAATTTTTCAAATTACAAAATTTCACTACTATTTTAATTCTTGAAGTAAAATTGTGAGAATTTTTTGAAATATTCGACACGGGGGGAAAAAGTTTCATGCAATTACGCATTATTTTAAAGTAAACTATAAGTTTTATGAAAGAGAACAAAAATTTCGATACTGATAAATATTTTAAATGAATCTCAGAAATGCTTTGAATGCATTTTAATTTTTAAAAAATATATTAATTTAAATCCATTATCAATAAATACTAATAAAAAAAATTCTACAGATAGCTCTTGAAACGTTTGGATGTTTGATTAAACATATATAAGTGTTAAAAATCCACTTTTGGGGGAAAACCTAGTTATATGCTAACATTCACTGAAAAAAACATTCAAAAAGAAAATAATACTATTTGATAAAAACATTTAATTTTTTTAATTTTAATTTTATAGTTTTTCATTCCACTCTGTGTTAAAATTATTTAAACACGTATCTGCGAAAAAAATTATACTATACAAAACTAACTTATTAATTATTTTTAATAAAATTGATTAAAAATGCTCATTTAGCAATTAATTGTGACATACCATTTGCTTACATAATGGCAGCACTGAAAATGAAGTAAATTTCAGATCAGTGGGGATGCAGCAAGTGAATTCAATCATTGAAGAAGAGAGAATTAATTTACGGGTGGGAAAAATAAGCAGAAATGAACAAAATCGAATTGTTGAAAAAGATAGAAATTACTTTGAATGATTAAAAATCAGAAAAAAACCTTTTTGAAGGCAAGAAAAAAAAATGAAAAGTACATTAAAATAACAGAGGATCATGTTAAAATAAGTATTTATCAGTAAAATTAATTTACGTGGGAAAAATAAGCAGAAACGAACAAAATCAAATTCGCTAGATTCGAACCCAGACACAAGAAAGAATTAGATACTTTGCGAAAGCGACGCGCTCAGCCAACCACGCTACCAGCCCTGCAGCAAAGTGAAAATAGCAATACTACTGAATGGGAGGTTCAAATTGAATTAATTTTTAATTGAGGGGATCCACAGGATATTCACATAACGATTGAAAGATTCGATTGAAGATCAGATTTAAATGTATTGCAAAAAATTTATTGATTTTGATATTTAAAAAAAAGCAATTAATAATAAAGAATATATAATACGAACATAGCTTTTTTTTCTAAGGAATTTATACCTATTTAACTGACTATTTCCAAAAAAAAATTTCGAAATGGGCAAATTCTTCGATTTTATTATGAAATTATATGTCAAAAAAAGAAATATACATTAGACATTATTTTAAAGTAAACTATAAGTTTTATGAAAGAGAACAAAAATTTCGATACATAAATATTAAATGAATCTCAGAAATGCATTTTATCATCTAATCTGACATATATAGTTATTTAATTTTAAAAATATAAAGAAGAATTGACGATAAATAATCTTTCACTCGCATTTTTTTTTTTTTACTCGCCAAAGTTATGATTCCCCTGTTTAAGCAGATTTTTAGTGTAACCTTGAGTTAGATGCGGTCGAAGGCGAACATGTCAGAAGTCTTGGCGCAAAGCTAATTTTCGACGCCAATGTTGGCTAAATGTAAATCGCGTATTTTAAAATCATTACCTTCATTTTAAGGCATAATTTTACGTTAATGCTCTCAAACATCACCAACTATTGCAAAAATAACGTACTTTAAAAAAAAATGTACAAATTACTACTTTTAATTTATTTCTCAGAAAAACATAAGTTACGAAAATCACAATTTTTTTTTTAAATCCGTAATTTGAAGCAATTTTTTCAATCTTCGTATATGTACGGATAATATTACTGTACACACGGAAAAAAGGTTTGTGAGATTACTTCATAAATGACGAAGTTATTCAATGTGAAGTAAAAATTGGACTACTTTTTAAAAATTCTTTAAAAAAAAGTTTTGGGAATTTTATTTTTTAAATGAATGGATCTAAAAGAGAAAGGCTTGAAGTTAATTAGTGTAGAATATCGATTTAATAACACGAAAAGTAATTCATACCCAACGATTTAGAAATAATTTTCATAAAAACGCATCAGTTTTAACACTATTTTAAAAAATTCGAAAAAAAATAGAAAATATCGTTATTTTACAAAAAAAATTATACCGTGTCGTGGCGAAATAAATGATCTTTCCGATTCTGTAATTATTTTTTGTCTAATTTCGACACCGAAAATTAGATGACTCTTTTGGTACCTTCCGCGACTTTCTGCGTGGTGCTGTTCGTGAGAAGATAGACGCACATAGATAGATAGATAGATACGTTTACCTTCGAATTTTAATAGTGTAGATTAAACTATAACAAAGACATAAAATATTTTAGATAAACTAATTGGTTAATAAAAAAGAATGAAAAGGAGGATAAGCTAATATCATTCTCATAATTGACAGCAATGTTAAAAGAAAAATGTATCGAAAAATCTAAATTTTTTTTCAAAACCTGAATTTTTTTTTTTTTTTAAATTTGATCAGTTACAATGTAACACATTGAAAAATAAATCCCTTTGCTTGGGGTGTTTATTTGAACCACCAACCTACCGATCCATAACGACGCCATACAGGCCTTAGACAACTGAGATTAAAGGAGTCCCTATTCAGACCAGTTGTTACGGGCTTTGATTCCTGTCCTTTGTTGTTTGTGACTTGTAAAAGGAGGCACCACCGCAAAATTAAGAAATTTTTAAAAATTCTACAAGGCAAATTCAATTTCTGGAATTGACTATCTAATGGTGCAGCAATGAACGCAGAACAATTTTTTTTTTTTTTTGTAACTTCTGTCTCATTAGTAGAGAAAGCAAGCTAATCAGTTAATTAGTCATCATCACTGAATACAGCAGGAGTTTTGATTTTGAAATATCATGTTTTAAGCAGCATGCAAACATTAAATTTTGAGTTTTGCTACAGATATCACTTTCTGAAACTCTAGATATTAAATGAAACAAGGCAAAAAAAAAAAAAAATTGCCAGAGTTTGAACAGCACAAGTGTTTTTGTCAAGACCACCCTAATGTTGAAGACAATTCTTGCGACAGGAAAAAATCCACTATTGAAGAAAACATTAAGCACATCCTCGAAGTTATTTGCTCAAACAGCAAGACTCCAAATAAAAGAAGCCTACAAGCAAATACTTTTCAACATACGAGATCCTACCAGAAGGAATAAATAAAAATAAAATAATATATACTCAAAAATAAAATTGATAAAAATAAATAATGCCCTTGTACATCAGTCATTATTGACAAAGAATTACTTAGTGAAATGTTACCACACTTGAATATCTATCCAACTTGCCTGAACTAGTTCTGGATGATTTTTCTTGTTTCTAGAGCTTAAAGATGAAATTAGAGGTACATTGGTTCAGAAATTCAGAGAAAAAATTATGGAGAATGTGATGAAATAGCTGGAGTTAGCTTACTAAAAAAAGGATTCCAAAAGTGTTTCGAACAATTATATAAAAGTTGAGGAAAGTGTGTGAACTCAAAAAGAAGACTATTTTGAAGGGTATATAGCATAAATTGTTGTACATAACATAAGATGATTTTGTATAAATTCTGGGAACCTATTGACTCTTTTCACTTCAGTATTTAAAAAACAGGAAAGTCAACAAAGCAGTTTGAGATATCAGCAATTTACAAACCTATTAACAACCAAAAGTTTTTTTTCAGAAGGAAAAATTTTTAAACTTAAAAATGTCATTTAAAATATGAAATAATTCATTGTTTTACTAAGCAACTATGTACCTAAAGAGATATACTACTGCAAAAATTTAATTATATTTTCTAATTTCTAAGAAATTAATACAATATTTTAAAAAAAAATTGTATTATTAATATATTATTATATATATTACTAATATTTCATCACTAGGCATAATTATATATGATTAGTATTCACGAAGCCACAAAAATATTTTTTTTAAGAACACCTCTATTTTATAAAACTGTAGCAAACTGTTTCAATGAATATATTCATGTTTTTTTTTCTCTTGTATAACTTTAATTTTATATTTATTTTAATATTATTTGTTCTGCCTCCCTGCCTTCTAAAAAAAAATTGTGAATATCAATAATGTAAATAACAATTCTTAAATAAAATCAACACAAATGAGAAAATTTAATCACATTATGTATACAAATTTTAAAAAAAGAGAATTCATAGATACCTACTGAAAATAGTTTGGGCTTTAAGAACCTTTTGATTCCAAAATATACCCAACTCTTTTTTTCATGAATTTAATGTGTGATTTTTTTTAAAACAAATTTTTTGTTCTAGCATGAATTTTTTAAAAATTGGGTGATTCGTGCCCTTAGGATGAGGATGATTTGATCAAATTTGTGACAGTTTATGGTAACAAAGAAGTCAATAATGATGAAGTTGAAGTTCAGCTATTAAAACCTGGTTTAATTCACGAGGACTTGAAATTTGTTACAGATATGGAGTAACATTTTCTGACTCATGATCCAGACATAAAGTGTTCATTAAAATGTACACATAAATTATGAGTTTTGAGTTGCAGAATATCAAGTATTGTACAAGCAACTCAAGAAACCAAACAGTAATAACAGACTTTGTATCAACAAAAACAAAAACTGAGCTGTTAATAAGGAACAAAATTCTTCATTTGAATCAAAACTGACAGTTGTTTTCGGCATATCAGACACAACTACTGATGATAGCATTTTTGATTCAGTTTATAATAAACATGCACATTTGTTATCCAGTTGCGATGAATAGTTGTCATTAAGTTGTTTCATTCCTAATCTGTAGTTTCAATCTGAATTTTTTTATATGTTACATGTACTTATACTAATTTTTTACTGTACATAAGTATTAATTCTTTTTGTAATAAAAATTAATTGTTTATGTTTTATAAATATTTTACATGGATTTTATTATTACTTTTTCTGCATGATTTTTCAGGAAAATATTTAGAAATTTTTCAACAAACATGATTTTTTTAAATTGTGGAACATATCCCCAAATTTACCATATGTCCCACATTTTTTTTTTTAAACAATTTTTTTTTTATTTTTTGCAATATTTTTTATGGAATATATCTACTGCATAAAAAAAGAGTTGGATGTACTTTGAAAATATAAAATCTGGTTATCAAAACACTTAACCATATAAAAAAATATTATAGTAAGAAAATTACAACACTAAAATATTTGGGGAAGGTGAGAGATGTAAATTAAAGACACCCTTTTAAAGAGTTTAATTATTTTATTACACAGATGCAGTGTCACAGAATTATGTTTCAAATCCAACATCTTTAAATTCATTTAAACAACATCATTAAACATTTTTTCTTTTATAACCAACAAAATTTAAATACATCATAAAACACTTGCACAATGACACACAATCACAAGACACAATGTTGCAACTTAAAACAAATACACTTATGTACACAAATTTTGAAAATCACAACACACAAGACAAATGACTGTACAACATCAAATGACAATATCCAAGAAAATTGTTCCATCTTTTCAAAGTTTTCAACAGCATGACCCCAACAGCTATAAGTCAATTGGCTGTATCCGGCATCTAAAAGAAAAATGTAAACATTAATAGTGCATAAATGTAAATTTAAAGAAGCAATTGATTGCATCATTAAGATCTATTTAATAATTAATTAAAATTGAATCTAAATATATAGCTGATTAATGTTGATTAAAAAGCTATTTTTAAATGCTTCTGGATATTTAATTTTATTGGTTCAAGAATTCTTTTTGGCCAACTGCTCCAAAAAAAATACATGTTAATTTATTAGTACTCAAATGAATCATGTATAAATAAGTGTTGCAAATACACTCAAATATTTTTTTACACCATCTTTTTTAACACAATTTTAAAATGACACGGTATTCAAATCTAAAAAAAAAATTTTACATGAATTTTTTGTTATAGCATGAATTTCAAAACCATTTGGAGATTTTTGAATGATGACAATTAGATACAATTTATGAAAGTCTACGATATAATGACAAAGTTGAAGGTGAAGTTTAGCTATTAACAACTGATTTAATTCACGAGAGTATGAAATTTGTTACAAGTAGGGAAAATTTCCTATCTCATGATCATGACATAGAGCATGCATTAAAATTTCAATTCTTAAGTTTCATGTAGTAGGATATCAAAAATTATATAAGCAACTTGAGAGGAAAAAAAACAGCCATAAATAACAGACCTTGTAATTAAAAAAAACCAATAGAGTTCTTTAATAATGAATGAAATTACTCATTTGAATCAAAGCCAACAGTTGGTCTAGAAATATCCGACACATCTGTAGATCATTTTTGATCCAGTTCTTAATAAATGTGCTTGTTAGTTAGTAATTGTATTCCTCATTTTGATTTGAATTTTTATGTGTTGTATGTACTTAAAGACTGAATTTTCACTGTGCAAAAAAAAAAAACTAATTTTAATTTTTTTGTTATAAAAATGATTTATTTTGTTCTGTACATCGGCAACATAGATTTCCTTATTACTTTTTCTGCCCCATTTTTTGGGAAAATATTTGGAGATTTTTCATCTTACACAATTTTTTAAAATTGTGGAACATATCTGCAAATTTCACATATGTTGGATTGTTTTTTTTACACAATTTTTTTCTCACACGGTTTTTTAAAAAATGTATCTATTGTGAAAAAAAGAGTTGGGTGTATACATATCCATGATCTAGATATGAGATGTGTTAAAAAAATAATCAACCATAACTTTTTATACAAACACAAATGAAACTAGGAACGAGTGATACATATGTAGATGATTCTAATGTACAAGCATGCATTTTTACCTGCCTGCAGAAACTATAACTTACTCACAGATCATTGATGAGAGAGGAAGTGTAAGCAAATGATTTCAGAATATTTTTTAACAAAATAACAGAAAAACTTACACAAAATTACTGCATCAAATTCTGTACAAAATTAAATTGTTTTGATTAATTATTTAATTCTCTGAGCATTTGACTATGTACTGAAAAATCATTCCGAAAGCGTTTACTTCTCTTTTGCGAATTCCTTCGAAAGTGCAACAGATTTAATTCCTTCCCCCTTTAAAGTTTGCGGGAGGTCTACAGGGGAAGATTTTATTACTCAGTTTGGCCTCTTTGTTAATTTAAAAGCGGAAGAAAACTCGTTCACAGTTGTGACGTTGCCTTCTGCGAATCTTGGGTGGAAAAAGTGGGGTCCACGTTGTTGTTTGATCTGTTAAGTCACAAGAAAAGTAAAGAGTTAAAAAAAATAAGAACTTAAAAGAAAGAAACTTGTTACAAAAGTTGAAAAATACTTGTTTACTTTAAACAAAACAAAATTTTTAAAAATTAATTTAAGAAAAATAAATTATTTTGTTATTACGATTTGAGCCAAGAAAAAGCACCTTGTATTTGTTGTGGAATATGAGACTAAGAAAACACAAGTACATCTTTATGTTTTTTTTAAAAAAGTAACTATGTAAAAAAGAGTAAAAGTGACCATTTCTCTTTCTTTATTTTAAACAATAAGAGAATAAATGGAGTATCATTACATATGACGAATAGATTTATGAAATAAATTTATCTTCCTCTATTCAATTATATTTTAAATTTGAAGTAACATAAAGAGAGATTTCAATACTATTAATTTATATTTATTTTAATCCTATAAATGATGTTTTTATGTTAAATGAATTTTTTCAGAAAAAATCTAAATTTTATTTCATAGTCAAACAACTCGTACTAAGCAAAAAGCAAATTTAGTCAAATTTTTTTTTATTTTAATGGGAATATATTTTTCTTCAAAATGTTAAAATATTTCTAACCCTTTTCTATTCAAATTTAATTCTTTATCTTTCTGTTTCTTTAGTGTTAAACATAAAATTCATCGA
The DNA here is from genome assembly GCA_019973975.1 of Trichonephila clavata. Classification (NCBI taxonomy): domain Eukaryota; kingdom Metazoa; phylum Arthropoda; class Arachnida; order Araneae; family Nephilidae; genus Trichonephila; species Trichonephila clavata. The sequence continues at coordinate 24,448 of BMAO01028144.1, forward strand.
TAACTACATTTTTCACACAATTCAGTCATTACAAAATCTATTAAGAGAAAAACTTCTTCGAATTAATTTTGTCTTTCAAAACAGTACAGTTAAAACAATTTTGTTCAGTGAAGCTAGCCGACAATTCTGCGATGTATTCATACCAAATTTTTAAAAAAATAACATTTGGAAATGTATTCTGTATTCAATTTTTTGAGTATAGAAAAATAATGCCTGCTGTGGAGAAGACAAGAGTATGAGATGTGATGTATGGTTTTGAAGAATGTTTTCGTACATGTAGAGTATTTTTGAAAATTTAAATATCACTGAAGCTGATCATATGATTGTAAATGAGTCTTATTTTAGAGTGTGAGCTGTGGGGTATCAAAATAAAACATTTCACTTTTAAATAGCCAAGGAGTTTATATTCAATATCCTATTCGTAAAATTGCTTACAACTTCTATTAAAATTGAAAAGAAACTGAAATATAAATATCTGACTTACTGCAGTCAAAAATATTCATATTATGTGAAAATACTATTCCTCCACTTATTTAAGTACATTTTACAAGCTGTAGCTGAAAACAATTTATTTTTATAAACGAGGCATAAAAATTCAGTTATAAAATATATTCTTCATATATAACCGTATATACACGGATTGTAAGACCATTTCTAAAATCCTAAAAGATTTTAGAGGAGCAAAAACATATAATTTGGGGTAGCTCAAAATTTTTTTCCACAAATATATATATTAAGCAAATATGTTTGAAAAGAAAAAGTAATTTATTTAAAACTTGTATTTCATGAATAAAATAAATCAAAGATCCTCCTGAAATAAACATAATTAAAAGAAAAATGTTTAATTTACAATCAATAGCATATAAAAGTTTATCTAAGGGGTATCCCCGAAGTGACGCAATCCTATTCGGTGAAAAATAAAACTTATTGCTGGAATCATACAATTCCCTAATGAATGGGTGAGTCCGAATATTTTTTTTTCATGTAAACTGTTTGGACGGAAATGGCTAAATAGGAACATTTAATAATTTGCATAAATTAAAATTAACCGTTATAGTTTATATAATTTTTTTAAATTACAAAAGGTGCAATTCAGATGCACAAGTTTTAATAGGAGTACAGTTTACAAAAAGTAGTACAAATCTATCTAAAGGACTGAAGTGGCGCGTTTATCCGGAGGACAGAACCCATGACTTTTGGATCCAAAACCGAGTAACTTAACCACTACACCAAAATGATCACCATGGTGCAGAGGTTGTTACTGTTTTGCCACAACTACGTGGCAGCAGAGTTGCACAGTGAATAAATTAAAACCTGAAGAATGACTATAACTATGCCATCAGAAATCGTTTATTAACCTATAAATAATTCAATCCAATAACAGTCTAAGAAGGTCAGAAATACATTTGAGTAAAAAAAATACTCTTGAACGTAACACATGTTTTGCAAGCAAAAAAATAAGGGGCATCGACGTTTACTCAATCAAACAGAGGAAATGGTCATCGGGCAAATTAGATCAAAAAGCCAGCACTGAATGCAAACACATCTTGTTTATATACCAATCAGACCGGAAGCCGCCGCCTCCTTGACGATTTCCGATCACGTGATCAAATGTCACGGACACGTGATCGCTAACGGACCATTCAGTTAAGGGGATGAGACAATCTTACCTTTTTTGGTTAACAGTTACTGGCTCATATAGATGATCACTCCCAAACCAGTGAGCTGGTGGTTAAGCGAATGAATGATGTAGCTGCTATGGCGAGAGTGTGAGCTGTTGCTTCACTAGTTGTGACGGCTTGAGGGTTGGGTCACTATGCGACATCTTAAAGATGGCGTCACTATGCGACATCTTAAAGATGGCATCACTATACAACAGCTTAAAGATGGCGTCACTATGCGACGGCTTAAAGATAGCATCACTATGCGATGGCTTAGGTTGCATTTGCGGTGGATAGATGGCACCACGACAACTCAGAAGGTTGCCTTTTTCTGAGTTCAGCCAGGGTCACCAATGAAGTGGCGCGCTTATCCGGAGGCCAGAACCTGTGACCTTTGGATCCGAAACCGAGTAACTTAACCACTAAACCAAAATGATCACCATGGTGCAGAAGTTGCTACTGGCTCATATAGATGATATCGCTACAGGACTATGGTTGGTTACCTTAGATATTGTGAAACACCACAAAGTATATTGGAAATCAATTCGCCAATTTGTTGTTATAAAAATGTATGAAAAAATTGCAAGACTTATTTTTGTATTCGTAATTATTATATTTTTTCCCAAAAACTACAATTTCTAGAGCGGCACCCATCAAAATCGTGGGGCCCTCACTTTTTGCCCAGCTCGCCCCTGCCTAAAGCTGGCTCTGCCCTAGCAAGTGAAAATGCCATCTTCTGTTTATCAAGATTATGGCATTGTAGACTGCATCATGTATTTTAGATGTTCATTTTTTTCTTCTACATCAATCTGTTAAAATCTGAATTTAAAATTATATGAAATTCTTAACATTCGCAACATTGCCCTTTATAATTTTTTTAATAGTACATGAATGCATCTTCAAACGATTGCATGATTATGTTGACTATTTAATTAATATTAAGTATAACTTAACGCATAGATATTCTGAGTTTTAAAATAAATATTTCAAAAACTATTGTATATATGATCATAATTTTTCATTCCTGTGTTTTAGTTTCTCAGTTTTGCTTCTACTTTAAAATTTATTGAACGTTCATCAAATTTTTCAGCATATTTTTTGCTCTTAACATACAGTTTTAACCAAATTGTATAAAATTTACGAAATGTATTAAAATGCTTAAGATACTATATATTAAAATTTTAATTTAATATTTTATTCGAAGAATTGTTAATACTTATGGTAAATAAGTTTTAACTGCGTATGTGCGCAATACATAAATATTTTTTACCGAAATTTCAAATGAAATTTCTAATATAAAATTCCTAGTTTTGTATTAAAATCAGGATATTTTTTTAATGTTAATTACAAAAAATATGCAGATTTTAATTACTTGTTCTTCAGTTAACTTTTAAAAAAAATAAGTATTGAGAAATTTTTCATAAATATATATTTTTCAAAAATAAATTTAACATTGATCTTTATTTATATTGTAACGAATTTCACTGTTGGGTTCAGGAATTGAATAGACTTTAATCAGGACAGCGATAAAACAGTTCTTTATTATCAGCCCAATGAAGAATACAATGTTCAGAAAGGCATAAGAACAGCCAAAGTCACAGTAATACAACACAACAGTAACACAACGCAATGTACTGATCCAGCGGGGAATAGATCAAATTCAAAGCCGTAGGCCTTCGTACTCTCTTCGGCATAAATCACAACGGAATCACCCGTAAAGTAACAGAGGCTGCGGGCGTGTCTGAGCTTCAAGAAATCTGAATAACAACTGCCCCATGTTGCATTTCAGTATGCCTTATATAGACACAGCGAAAGTGGTAGAACATTCCAGAAAATAGGAGAACCGCCCGGAACCGAAAGTCGTCAAATATCGCCAAATTTGGCAACAAAATAAGTTGCCAAAACTGTCGCCAACTAAACGATATCTCGCCAATTTGGCGAGATACCCAAACAGCCCCATGTTATTTACAAGGTCCCATAGCAATTGATCTCATTCACATGTTTACATGCAATAAACATTAATCCTGCACTATTTTTCAAGCAGAATAGTAATTTTGACATAATTTAACATTATAAACACATTTTAAATACCAAAATCGTAACAATATGTGTAAATGCCAACTATAAATGTATCTGGATATTTTTAATTACTATTTATTCAAATATTCAAGGTGAAAAATATGAATTTGTGGGAAAAACCCCCTCATTCATGTTCTCTCTGAAATAAACTGAAATTCAAGCATTTTTTTAAATTTAAATATAATTTGGTGTATCTTAACAATGCGTAAGATGCCTGAACACTTGGCTTTAAAATCTTTTTAAAAAAACTAATGGATCTGAATTAGTTTTTTTGTTGTTATTTTTATCAAAACGTAAGAATTTTTTTACAAATAATTTGATGCAAAAGTTTAAAAGGTTTTAAATTTTGAAGTGTTTGGTTTCTTATTAATTTTTTTTTACACCTTATAATGAAATATCATGTTTTAAAAACTGAAAGCATTGGTTAAGAGAAGAAAAATGAAGCATTAAAATATAGTTATAGAAATTAAAAGGAGATATATATACATTATAAAAACTTAACTTTCTGTTTGATCATTTTAAGGTGAAGGAAAAAAATACGAGTTAATCAAGCAAAGAGAATATTACTTAAAAAGTAATTTATCCAACTATATAAAATAGCAGATTACCATCCCAACTTGTTAAAACTTCAAATTAATATAAAATCAAAAGTGAATTATATAATATTTTATTTATGCTTAGGAACTTTTCAAAACTTGAAAAAAATGATTAAATTTTGAAAACTACAAAAAGAATTTATTTCATTCAAACGCAATATCTCAAATCAAGGTAATTTACAAACACTAACTTATAGTTCGCTCACTAAGGGGTCTAAAGAAATTCCACACAACTTTTTTACAATTGCTCCAGGGTCAAAACACGGGTTCCCTGAGAGCCATAAAACTTCTTGTCAGTGTTGTCGCAACCCTCCCTAATTATCTTTCACGGTGTTAAACCTTTAAAGGGATAAAGGATTTCGGAAAAATACGGCCTACCCGCTTTTGAAACACTCTCTTGAAGTCAGGAAAAGATGTGTGGTGCGTTTTCGAAGCATCTCTAGTCGTGCAGAAAAAAGATGTGCAAACCGCTTAAAGGGTTCATAAAATTTTCTTTATTTATTCCCAAACTCAAAATGCTCATAAAAAGGACAAGATTTCAGTCTAAGCTGACAGCATGCAAAATGTGACACGCTGGAATTGTGCCACCTCAACAGTGACCTTCCAGTATGGCTTTTAGTAGTGACATAAACTGTGCAAGAAATGTGTGGCACTCCAAGGGACTACTTAGAAGGAAATGAACGTAAGGTTATTCTATTTGAATATCAAAATATTTAAGAATGTCAATCAAATACTTTTTTAACACATCATAAAAGATGAAGGGAAAAAAAGATACATTACTGTTTGACAAAGTGGAGGGTGTAAAAAAAAAGGGAAAAATTACTATGGCATCACCCATGTTTATTAAAGACAGAAAACTCAAGGAAGAAAATAAAGATAACTAGGGTACCTCAGTTTTAAATCATTTTCTTTCCAAAATGGTTCCCTAAAGGTTACTTTTAAATCTAATATAAATTTTAAAGTACATGGTAAGCAAAAGTGAATGGCAAGATTTTAAATATTTCATGTTCAAAACATATTACAATGAAATATTGCATGAAATATTTGCAACTAATGCACACATTGAAATGGACTAAATTAAAGAAAAATAAACCAAGTTTTATTTTCAGCTACAAATGTTTCATGTGCAACTTTTGTTACATGACAAACATCTAATATCTAATCAAGTTTGTTCCACATATTTTGTAGTATCACACTGTCAATGTTTCCCAATGCTGCATAAATGTTCTTCAGTTTTCGGTACCAATAATCAATAATGAGGTGCATTATAAAATTATAACTTCTTAAAGTGCATAAGTGTCCATTTTTTAAGATTTCTAATATTTAATAACAAACAATGTAATAAAATCCAGACTTTTTTTTTAAAAATTCAGAAATCTTTCTATGGTAACTATTAAAAAAATTGTATAATCATATATATAGTAGCCAACATAGTAGAAATTTGGTAACTTTTTGGCTAAATGGTTTTGGTTTTTTTTAACTTTTTGGTAAAATGCAATTACAGTTAACATACCAATAGAAAAACAGATTTAAGAAAGAGAGATAACAGCAACTTAATATGATGCAAAACTTAATTATTTAAACTGTATTTACTTAAATGCAAAAAGTTATGTCCAAGAATTTCAATATTAGCTTTCTATAAATGTGCTACCATCTATTTATCAAGGATGGAAAAAATCTAATATATTTTTTAAATTTAGTGTATCAGTAATTTTAATATGTGCAAGTTTAAAAAAATTTAAATCCTGTCATTCATTTGTACTAACCCTGTACTTGTATATAATACTTTAAAACAAAATATATTTTTTATTACAATTTTATATACAATAGAACATTGTTTATCCAAATCAATTCGGACCGGACACCGTTCGGGTATGCGATTGTTCAGATAACCGAAAACCGAATGAGATCCATGCAGTATATGATACTGGACACTATACAAATATTGAAAATCATCACATGCAGGAAACATGCTTGAAGAAAAAACCAAATTGGTGCAAAATGTCACATAATCACTTATTTTTCGCTGTACCATTGTACACCTTCGTTTTCTTACTGCAAGGTCTCTGATTCTCTTGCACAGCAGTAGTTGAATAGGACAGCACTCAGATTGTTGTTCATACCACTCCATAGCAGTCTCTAACGCAGAAACGCGCCAGCATTTGCTACTTCCGTTGTTGTTGTCCTCGTTTCATCCGTTTCAACGTCGACAGGGTCGGATTCTTCTTGCACGGAAGTCACTATCTCGTCATTATTTAGCATTTTAAATCCACAGTCTTCTGCATCGCATGCCATCCAGGTTTGTACATCAACAAAACTCAACAAAAGAGCATGTATGCACTCCCACCCCCACTAGGAAACAAACTGACCTAATATTCCGCACAGATGTTTACCAAATCACACAACTGAAATATCCCTCATCCCACAACTTGAAATATCCCGTCACTTTAGGCCTCACAGCAAACAAATGTTGAGCTTTGCACTGTTCGAAAACGTGTCCGGACTTTGGTTCGGATATTTGACGCTCCGGATAATAAACGTTCGAATAAACAAAGTTCTACTGTACTAATAATTACCGAAAGTTTTTGTACGGAAAATAACAAACACATGCTGAATACAGTTCTAAATAATACAGGGAAAAGATAAATATATTGTTTGAGTGATAAATATTTAAGATTAATATACAGCAACCATCTTGACCAGATTTGGAATATATAAATAATAATTTTAATTTAATTAAAAGATAAACAAAATGGAGAATCTAAAATTTTTCCCAGCATTATTAAATTTAAATCAAAGCTTCTTAATACAAAATTATTTTCAAAAATTTTATGGATATTATAAGGTACATTCAAATGGAATCTAGTCAGTGCGTCTGATTTTGAATTACACGTAAGGTGGCATTATCTATCAGAAGAGATACTGACATGTGTGCAATGTTTGATGTTTCATAGTGACAGTGTGGAAGAGAAGGTGGTCACAGAAGTTATTGTCCACTACTGAACATGCAGGCGAATAAGAAGGAACAAAGAGGAGTGATTCATTTTTTAATCTTGGAAGGAGTTGGAGACTGCGAGAAGCATCGGCGGATAAAGGCTGAGTATGGTCTGTGTGTTTCAAAAGTCGAGGAATGGCACAAAAGATTCCTTGAGCAGTTTGAGTTACTGAAAGACGATGCTCAACCAGGACAGGCTCAACGTGTCATCACACCGGAAATGATTGTGGAAGTGAATGCTTTAGTCTTGGACAACCGTAGAATCAACGTGAACGAGATCCATCGGTTACTGGGTATTAACATGGGCACTACTCACACTATAATACATGAAAACTTGAACTTTTGAAAAATTTGTGTGCAAAGTGGGTTTTTCCCACTGACTGCCAAATGGTGCTGTCTTTGAGTTGTCTGCAACATTATTATAAGGAGGAACACAGCTTTCTGTAACAAATTCTCACTGGTGACAAAAAATAGTGTCACCATTTTGAACCAGAAAGTAAGTATCAAAGCAAGCAGTGGAAACGTGCTACTTCACCACCTCCAAAGAAATCAAAGGCCATGCACATTAGTCTGGTAAGGTCATGATGTCATCTTTTGACCACATGACCCACATGAGTTCCTGCAACAGGGAACCACCATCAATGCCCAGTGTTATCAAGCCACTTTACAAAGCCTTAGATGAGCCCTCAAGTCAAAACGCCCAGGCATGTTGTCCAGTGGCGTTATTCTCCTGCATGATACCCACACACGACCAATGCGGTAAAGATGACATTGCAGCAGTTCCGGTGGGAAACACTGGAACATCCCCCATACAATCCAGACCTTTCACTATGTGATTTTCATGTTTTTGAACCTCTAAAACGAGCTATTCACAGACATTGATTCATAACAAACAATGAAGGGTGTGACTGGGTCCAGTCCTAGATTGGACAGCACACTACTAGTTACTTCAAAGATGAAATCTCCCAGCTAGTGTCGCAATGGGATAAATGTGCCAACAGTTTTAGCAACTATTTTTGAGTATGTGTATTGTGTATAACTACATTTGAGTTAATAAAATTGTTAACGTTATTTTCCAATAATGTCCGGGTTTCATTGGAATACCCCTTACATAATAGTCAATCAATATTATTTAATGTTAACTAGTTAGTAAAATTTGTGTCACCAATCATAACTATTTATTTGAAAAGAAACAAAGGGGGACAATCATAACTAGTTTCTCTTGTTAAAAAATACCAAAAAGCAAAATATGTGCTATGTTTTTAAAATTAAAAACACAACTTAGAGTTAATTCAGATACTTTTTGAGTTTCAATATACATGAAACAGAATAAATTAACACAAAAAACACCAAAATTTCACTACACCACTTAAAACATTTCTTAATAATAAAGTCTTTATCATGCATAACCAAGCTTTCAGACAAAAAACTTGGTAAAGTAGTTTAAATCAAAAATTATACAAATCTTTCTTTAAAAAAATTATTATTTCTTTTCAAATAACAAGTAATTAAATTACATATTTAATAAATTATGAAAATATTAATTTTAATCAAAGGCAAAAATTAAAAATAATAACATACCCAAGATATCCATTTCCACTCCATTGGTCAGGAATGAGGATTAAGGGAACAATTTTATCACATCTCAAAACACTCACATGAATTGGTTTCTAAAGAATGGGAGAAAGTAACATTTAACTAATTGCAATATAAGATTTGTGAATATTTAAATACATGCATTAATTGTAACGAAAAAAGTTTGCGAATTAACTTAATAGATCAATATATTTCTAGCAAAGGTATCAAAAATGCAAATATTTGATATCTTAACAAGATATGTACATCTGCATGCAAGATTAAAAGGAACGATTAAAGTATTGTTTTGTATAAATATTATATGCTTTTAGCATACAAATAATTATTTTCAGTAGAATTTATTCTTTCCTAAGTCAAATTTATTTTACTTCAAACAACATCATGAATTCAAAAATGAAAAAATTTACATTTAAGGTAGGAGGGGGTATTTAATATCCTCAATAAATGTCAACTAGAAGAGATTAACACTTTGAACTATTGGCAATGGCAAAATATTAATTCTATTTTTAATTCAAGAATAAAATAAAAATTGCAAAGATATTAGGGTTTTACAACTTATCACTTCCATATAATTCTTAATATATATAAAATATTTTATAATTCATAAAAGTATCCTAAATTCAATGTCTATCTTGTACCAAATAAGGACATAAAAAAACCCATGGATTCAAATCTGTAAAGTTCAATTCAAAGATCATTAAATAAACAATTACATTTTCATCATGTTAATTGCTTTATTAAAAAAAAGAGAATAACAAGTAACAAATACTTAACAAAGAAAAATATTCCAGAAATTTAGGAAATTAAAAATCTCATGATCGTTGATTATTTCAGATATTGGTTATATTCTCTTGTAAATTTTTACCTTCTGAAATCAAGGCAAAGTAAAAATTCAGCTCATAGTTATTTATTTTTGAAAATTCCTCTCTATTTAAAACAAAATTTTCAAGTTTTTTGAAAAACAAAACATTTATTGAATTTTTGGAAAATAATCCAATATTTTTCTTTGCATTGTCTTTTTTATCATTGAATTGTCAACAAAATCTTCAATGTTTTCCATTTTGTTAATCATTTCACCATTGAAATGTGCATCTAAATAACTGTGCACACTTTTCATGATGTTTTTCATTTCAGATTAGAAAAATTTCAAACATCCTGGATTTTCAGGAAACATAATACTTATTTGCTTAGCAAGTTCATTGCTTCTTTCTAGCATTAAAAGTCTTGATATTGGAGTATTATGAGATCTTGCTTGTTTGAACCAAACAAGTAAGGCTAAATCTTCATGCTTGGCTGTTCTCATCCGTTTTTGCTCTGTCTTAAATTTTCTCCATTGAAATATTTCCATAATTTGCTCTCTTTTTAATTATTATTGAAAATGCAGAGTTAGCAGAACCAAAATCTTTACAGATTTCCATTCTAATCTTCTGTTTTTGATCAACTGCCTAAAGCACTCCATTTTCACTTTAAGTGAAATAGCAGTTTCCTTTTGCCCTGATGCTCGTAAAAAATTCTTCTTAAATAAAAAATGGTGATGTTTTCTGTGTGAACTTGTTCATTCTCAGAAAGAAAATCTTTTCATGTTAAGTGATTCTTGTTTGGTGTTAAGAAAAAAAAAATGTATGGCTGTGTTGGGACTGTTATATTATTTTGTGTTAACTGATATTTTGTCTTAAAGGTTTTCACTGTACATATTTTTTTAAAAATTTGGCCATACAAATATTTGACAAATTATGAGTAAATGTTAATTAAATAAAACCTCATAAAAAACAAAGAACATTTCCAAAAAGGTTTTGATTTCACTTAAATAAAATTCTTTGCATCTAAACATAAAGCTTTTGATAAAAATAAATAAAAAGTTATAGGAACACAAGACAAAAAAGAGAAACAATTACTCTTAGATTTTCTGTAACAAGCTTTGCAACAGCAGACAAATTTTCAAAATTTCTAAACTTCAGACTACCAAACTTGACAAGAAGATCTCCAACTCTCAGATCCTAATATAGAAATAATTAATATAAAACAATGTACAATTTTCTTTTACAGAAAAGGAAGGGAAAAAAAATTTTTTTTAAATAATATACATAATAATACATTTAGTTATGAACAGATACAAAATTTGTTCATTTGGTTTCATGAAATACAAGGGTATTATTTATAGAAGAATTTATCAAATCAAATACAGTAATACCACAACTTATACTAAGCCGACTTACACGATTTTGAAATCTCGTCGATTTGTCTTTTGTTTGAGGGGGGGGGAATTGGTGATAAGTGAAATTGGTAATGTGATTGAAGAAATTGTCAATCTTGGCAGGCAAGTAAATATGGAAATGGATAGTGATGACATTCAAGAACTGCTGAATTCTCACAGTCAGCGACTGACAATTCATGAGCTAATTGAAATGATTGAGCAAGACATTGAAATTATTGACTTGAACTTCAGTCAGGTCTAGTTCAATCAGAAAATTGAATGATGGTTGGGAATTTGACAAAAGGTTTCATTTTAATTGAAAAAGAGTTAAAAATTTTAGAAAATATAGACTTCAACAAAGAGCGTATTTTTCAACAACAAAAAAGGAATAACAAAAAATTATTCACATGCTACAAGAGGAAATTTGCAGGAGAAAAAAAAAATCTTTAGGCCAGCAGACTACTTTGTTAGATTTTATGAAACTTTCTACATCACAATAATTTCAGTTTGCAATTTTGTATTAAAGTTATCTAAAATTTTACTAAGCATTTTTTCCCCCTCTAAGTTATCATTTTCTTTTATCTCTGGCCCCAACTAAAAATAATTTACATGTATTTGCATGAAAAATCATCACCCTAACTTACGCGATTATCACTCAGTCCCACTTATCGCGTAAGTTTGGGGTATTACTGTACCTCATTAGTATTATAATTCATATTTGTACAATTTTTTAAACTTTGTTCCATCAAAAGAATTAATCCAACACTACAAAAAAAATATATTGGAGAAAAAAATACATTAAACTTCTTTTCATAATTCTATACACATCGTAATTTATCTACCCTAAATGTAAAAATCTCTTCAAAATATAAGACATGTTGATTAAATTCCAGTGCAGAGCTAGTAGCAGAAGAAAGAAATGAGGCAGAATGAAATGTACAAGGGTGAGTTGGAAAATAAGTTCCCCTGTCGACTGTGGTCAGAGTTGTGTATGAAAGTCAAAAAAAAGAATACGGAATACATATATATATAGGACTTAAATGTATGTTTCAAAATACAGTGGATTGTTTCATAAAGTAGAAATAATGGGCATGAAGTTAATTTTACCAATGACTAAAAAAAAATGGAGTAAATGTATGCCTAATTTAATTAGATCTCAGAATTTTTATGTGGGATGGTACAGAAAAGAGATTTAAAAAACATCTTAAATGTCACCATTTTTCCAAGATATAGAATTATGAGATATATCACCATAATTTACAATGTTGTATGTTCTAATGCAATATTAGTTGTTCTAAATAAATCAAAAATAAATTCAGTCAGGTTTAATATCTTTTTGAAAATAATATATACAGGCAATCACAATAAAACAATCTTTAATAACTGAGAACAACCTGTAACTTTTCCAACTTAGCTTCAAAACAGTTTATCCAATTTTGTTAAGACTTTTTAAACAAAGTGCACAGCAATTCACAAATCCATTTATGGGATACAATTTTATAAATAAGTATAAAGCAATAAAAAACTTTAAACCATAGTATTATAATTCTAAAATTATTATATTTTCTTCTTAAAACTATCATTTTTTTTAAAAAAAGGTAAGTTTCTCATTCTTTTAACTTAAAATAAAAATATCAGTTTTAAAAGTTAACATTTTTTTTAAACAAATTATGTGAATATTTTGATTTTCTTTCATGAAATAACAAAATACCTTTAATTCATACTAATTATGAAAAATATAGCAATGTCAAGTTTTTTAAAAAGCAAAAGTAAAATTTTAATAATTTTTTAACAAAGCTAAAATAAAAGAATTGCACAACATTAAAAATTGTGTGTTAGTTAAGTTTGAATAATTTTATGTAGCAGATAAACTTACAATTACATGAACATTACAATTAACATGAATATATAAACTCACAGCTTTTTGTGCTGGAGAATTCTCATCTACAAGATCAACTCGCGCAAAGGGTTTGAAAGACACTTCTCGAACATTAAGACACGATGCACTTGGAGTAATTTTTTCTTCAGCATGAAGTGCATATAAATCTTCCTCGATTTTTTTGGTCAGTTCTTTGCAATCATTTTGTTTACCTACAACATATCAAACAAAAATTAAAAGCAAAGTAAAAATACCAATAAAAATAAGGATTTAAGCATAAAATTTATGTTTTTCTTTTTAAATAAATTTTGATATACATATTTCACTTTTGCTTAAAGTAATAAATTTTACAAAGAAATATAGAATTTTTTGAAACTTTTAATCTACCTTTAACATGAAAGCTTATTAGAAAAGTGCTTTAATATCTGTCTATTTTAACAAATAAATGAAAATAAATAACTATTTTTTTCATAATAAAGACAATAACAAAAATCAATATATTTATTTCTCAATAACTTAGAAAAGTACATCATACATTTTATGTTTCCATAATTACATTAAAAAAATCAACTTAAAAAGAAAATAGGGACCAAAGAATTTTAAATACTTATTTTTCTGACAGCAATACCTAAAGTTAATAGAATTAAGTAGCATATATATCCTATGCCATTCAATTTTAAAAAATGCATGTTTGCTACAAAAGTTAGATTTTAATTTTATTCAATCAAAGAATCATAAGAAAATTATCAATCTAATTACTACATGATTTTTTCCCTAACTAACTTGTTTTATATCAAAATTTCAAATGAAAATTTATTTTAAAGAGCAAAAACAATTATGTTTAATATTTAATTTTTCAATTAAAAACAAAGTAGTAAATCTCCTATAATTATAAATTTAATCACCCTAAGAGGCTCGCTGGAACTGGAACTCTATAACTTCAACATAATTTGGCAAGAAGCTCACTTATTCAGTAAAAATATTTGAACTAGCAAATTAATTAAACTAGCAAATTTAAACTAGGAATTTAATTAAACTAGCAAATTACCCCACAAAAATAATAATGCTTTTGTTATTAAATACAGCAAAATTATACAATAAATGGTTTGTATAAAGACAAAAGTATAAAAAATAGAAAATTCAAATAATTTTTAAAAAAGGGAGTTCAAAAAATAGCTTTCCAGAATGAAAAATTTTTAATGGTCATGGAGGTTACACAATTAAAAGAAACAAACAAAAAAAAATTTTACATCCGAGATTCTAATATATTTCTTTCTTAAAGTGCATTACTATAAGTATAATATCATGGTTAAAAATGTGAAAAAATAATTTTTTTCCTTTTTATCACATTTAAAAAACATAGAATGATGATCTTATTTACAAATAATTTCATGTCTGATATGACGAATGGCAGCAACATCAACGTCACTTCGTGGATATCCTTCTTCATCAACAAGAGGTTCTGTCATAGTGACATTTTGCTGAAATGAAAAGAAAAAAATATATTTGTATACAATTACAAATGTGTATTTTTAAATGATAAATTATTTAAAATTTGCATTTAAATGTATAAAACATTTTTAAAATATGCTCATGAAAAGTATGTTTAAACTTTTACAAAACTTATTCAAATCACTGAAATATAGAGCATCTACATATAAATAAATCACAATCTATTTACATTATACAAAAATTCTACAATCAATACATCATAAAATATTTTGTTTAAAACTGCTTCTAATATATTTGATAAATTGGATTCACTTATAAATGACTTCTAAATTCATATTTTACCGATAGAGTGAATATATATGGTAAGTATATGTTGCAAAGAATATCGATTAATCATATCAAGGCTTTTTGAAGAACTAATAAAATTATACATTAAGATATGACCTAAAATTTTTAGCATAGCAAAGCTGATACATAAAAATGTCAATAAAATCAGAGAATGACAAAGAGACAAGGAATTTCTTAAAAACTGCATATTTTGCTGTATTATGTGCAACAGCCTATAATGCACATCTATGCTTTCAAATTCCTTTTTAGGTATATTCGCGATATAATGCGCATATTTTTTTAATCAAGAAACCTGAAGTGTACAAGTGCAATACTCTTATCTTTTGAAGTCAAGAAACAGTGTGAGTGGACAATAAAAACATGGAATTTAATTAAACTTGACATTTAAAAAAAATGCATTATATCTAATAATCTAGATGGAATGGAAAATGAACAAATGTTTATAAATCAGTAACAGTGATGGTGAAGATAAACAGAATTTGATGTGCCTGAAAATATAATGTAAGACAAAAACAACAAACTTTTCATATCAAATAATGAAAGTTCATACGATAAATCATTTCCATTAAATAAAGAGTATTTAGATATATACAGAAATTTAATTTTTTTATACTCATCTTTTCATTTTTATATCTAGAGTACAATAAGCACCTGCAAATTTAGATCTTGTTTTTTTGTTAAAAGTGTGTGTTATATGCAGGTGTTATACATTAAGTTCTTCACATCACATGTTTTTTAATCTAAATATTTAATCTTTATAAATTTTTTCACATAAATTTTTATTTATCACAAAAATGTAATAAAAGCATTTCAAATAGAAATAAAAATGAAAGACTTAAGAAACTTATACTAAAAGTAAATAATTAAAAATCAAAATTGATACTTTAAAAAATTAATTTCTAAGAACATTGAAACACATATCTTTACATTATTAAATTTAAATTTCATTCAGCAATGTAATCAACTCTTATTTTGATAATTTTCGAATACATAAACTTTCTAATTGTTGAATATAAATTCAAATTATTTTAAAAATAATACTGTAGCATTTCTTTAATTATTTTACATAGAAAAACTTAAAACTGCAAAATTTTAAGTGGGTAAGTGACTGTTAAAAGGCAATGCGAGCAAACACAAAGGGTAAAGATTTAAAAACTACAAAAGGGATAATATGCATGAATCCAGCTAAGCTCCAACAAAATCTTTTTATAAGAATTACACTAACACTGTAATTCATAACATTAAAAAAAAATGACTTTCAATCAATGGTACTTTTTCCAACCCTTTTAAATCAATGGTTACAATTTTTCCTGTACTAGCGTATTATCGCAACAATAGCTAACTCAAATAAGTTGGCAACCCTGATTTCCTATGTGTTGTATGCACTGAATTGGTATCCCTGTGCTTCTTTTTATATAATGTTGCCAATAAGTTGCAATAATATGCAAGTACCGTTTTCCCTAATAAAAATTTCATTACAATAAATTACAGATTTTTATCCCCTTTTTTTAAAAAACAGTGAAATCTCCATTCACTTTTCGACAAACAATAATAAATAGCCTAGTCAAAAATAGAGTAACATCTCAAAGTTATGCAACAAATGGGATTGAGAAACACAGCTTAGTTGAAAATATCCAAGTTGAGTACCTACAGATTTGCTGTACGTTTTTTGAATTTTTAGATTTGAATGTCAGAAATCATAACATTGTTAAGGAAGTTTCCCCCATTTTTTCCTGTGAAAGAATATAACTAAGCCATGCTATCCAAAATGTCTAAAATCCCTTGAATAAGAAATAAATGGGTTTCATGTTTAATAATAAAATTTTGAAAAAAGGACCAATCAGTTATTATTTAACTCACAAACACTGATTTGTTGGAAATATCTCATCTCACAAACACTGATTTGTGGGAAATATCTCATCATAATCTAAATTTCAATCAAGCTTTTTCTCACTGGAGAGAGATTGTATAACTGAGTCCTGTGGTAATTTACCTAAGTTGAGTATACATAAATCAAGGTATTTATATATATAAAGGAGAAAAGCGACTCACTGACTGACTGACTAATCACGATATCTCCGTAACTATTGAACCTACAAACTTGAAATTTGGTAGACATGTTCCTTTCATGGAGTAGAGATCAGCTAAGAACGGATTTTGCGAAATTCGAACCGCAAGGGGCATTACGGGGGGTTATAAATAATTGTTTCCATTTTTACACTACTCAAAGTACAATCTTGAAATTGGGTGAGCAGATTTCTTTCATAGAGTAGAGATCTGCTACAAAATGGGTTTTGGGAAAATAGCCCCCCCCCCAAGTGGCGTTTCAGGGGAATAAGGGGCGTAAAAGATAAATACTTTCGTTTTTAAAATACTTGACCTACCGGCTTGAAAATTGGTAGGCATAGTTCTTTCATGGAGTTAATATCCGCTGCAAAATGGGTTTTGGGAAAATTGACCCCCAAAGGGTGTTGAGTGGGGTTAAGGGGAGATATAAATAATTATTCCGATTTTTAAACTATTATGCACACAGTCTTGAAATTTGGTAAGCAGGTTTCTCTCATAGTGTAGAGATACGCCACAAAATGGGTTTCGTGAAAATAGACCCCCAAGTGGCGTTGAGGAGCTTAAGAGGAGTTATAGATAATTACTTTTCCATTTTTAAACTCTTGGTAGCACAGTCTTTAAATATGATAAACAGAATCCTTTTATGGAGTAAAAATCCAATATATAATGTGTTTTGTGAAAATCAACCCCCCCCCCCCCAGGTGGCATTGTGGGGTCTCAAGGGGCGCTATAGATAATTTTTTCCATTTTTAGTTTATTAGACTCACAGTTTTCAAATTTGGTAAGCAGATTCCTTTCATAGAGTAGAGATCCGCTACAAAATGGGTTTTGTGAAAACAGACCCCCAAGTGGCATTGCAGGGGCTCAAGGGGGTTTATAGATAATTTTTCCCATTTTTAAGCTATTAGACGTACAGTCTTGAAATTTGGTAAGCATATTCCTTTCGTTGAGTACAGAACCGCTATAAAATGGGTCTCGTGAAAGTTAACCCCCAAGTTTCATTTCGGGGGATTAAGAGGCGTAATAGATAAATATTTCCGTTTTTAAACTATTCGATCTACCTGCTTGAAAATTGATAGTCATGTTCCTTTCATTTTCCTCAAACAAAGAGTAAAATAAAAATCGACACCCAAGGAGGGTTGCGAGGGGTGAAGGGGAGTTATAGGGGAAAAAATCCTGTTTTAGAATTGTTAGACCTGTGTACTTGAAATTTGTTAAGCATGTTCCTTTTGTTGAATAGGGATTCACTAAAAATGCATCTGTGACGGGAATCAACTCCTGGGGGAGCAAGGGGTTACTGGGGCGTGTTGACAAAAAATTTCTTTTTTCGAACTACAAGAACTATAATAATGGAATTTGGTTCACATTTTTTTTTGTTGTTGAATTGAAATCCACTAAGAACGGTTTTTGGGAGAACGACTCTCAACGGAATTATGAGGGAGGGGGGCGGGTATTGATAGTAAAAATTTTACCCTATTAGATTTAGATTTGAAATTTGACTTCCATGTTTATTTTATGGAGTAGAGATCCATCTAAAATTGGTTATGCAGAAATCCACTTTGTTATAGGGTTACGAAAGTGTAAACATCATTCTATACTCAATTTTAGAGAATATTAGATAATACAAATTAGTAGTTCTGTCCTTTTTTTTTTATCAAGAGGCGAGAGTTACAGGTGTAAGTATATTTTTCAATACAATAGAATTCTTAATGCTAGGATTTAGATATCAATATTTTATATATATAAACAGATATATTTATAAGACATCATGAGATACCCAGCGAAGCAGGAAGGTAACGGCTAGTTACTCTATAACCAATAAGTAACAGAGAAAAGATGTCATATGAAAAAAACACATAGCTAGACAAGAGTTAGACCAAACCTCTAATTGCTACTTATTTAATTGCTCCAGGGAATTCTAAAAAGGAATATCAGATAAAAACAGAGCTTAGTAAGATATTAAATATCAGTGAATCAGTATATGGAAAGGCATTATTGTATAGATGGTTAAATAATAGTATAGGTGGCCTCTTGGCAAAGCTTATTTTTTGACACCAAGAATCAGTTGCCAAACAACTTAGATGTTACCTACCTATATGTTATATGTATACCTGGTGTTCCAAGAGTAATGAAGCAATGCCAAAGTAATGAACAACTGAATTCATTAAGGCATCTAGATAAATATTGCCAAATCCTAGAGGCCCCCTATTCTACACTTTATCCAAATTTGAACAATGAATTCCAACTTATTACAGCCTAGCACTATATGTTGAAAATTTACATTTTATTAAAATTAGCATCCTTAATCAATTGTTTCATTAATGTCATGCTTTGAAACTACCACAGAACTATTGATAATGGACCTCCTAATTTTACAACATGAAGCTTTAAATTATATGCAGATGGCTTTAAATACAATTGGTTCAAAAATAACTGCAAAAATTTGTGAGTGTGTGATTCATCACAAATTTATAAATAATATACATTTTTAATCTATTTTTAAATTTATTACACTGAATTTTTTTTTACTTTATCTTATTATTAGTTCAGCTCCAATGAAAAAGTTAGTAAACTTCACCATAACTAATGCATGGGTCCCCATTTTTAAAAATATAAGCTACAAAAATATTCGTGTACATGGCTAACAATTTGGAATGCAGAAAAATCAAAGGAAAAATTCCCAGTTTATCTGAATTTATATAACATAATTAATAGATACATGATTATAAAGAACTTTTAGATAAACAGAAAATATAATATAGAACAGCATTTTATCTAGCTCCTTTAATATAAAACACACACATTACTATAACTTCAACACAGAAAAATAGCAATATTTTTAATATTCTTGAAGTAAAAAACAGGATGTCAAGAAAACTTTATTATTTCTTCTTTTTCTTAAATAACAATTTTCTCTAATTTTTTTGATAAACTTAACAAAAAAAATAATAAATTCATATTTGCATATTTTTTATATTCTAGTTCTGAAATAATTATAATAAGATAAAAGAATATAAATAGAATTTAACCTTTTTAAGTTCCGCAAGCAAATTCAAAATTTCTGCCTCAATAATATCACGTTTGCCAATTATATTAACCAGAGATGTCAAATTAGCTCGTACATCTTGGTGTTGATTGGCCATTTTTGAAAGATTTCTTAAACTATAGTTAGGTTAGGTTTATTGATTACAAAATTTATCTTAGCAAAATATAATAATCATAATAGAATAGACAGCGGAATTTCTAATACATAGTTAAGTGCGACAGGTAATTGTTATTTTTGATCATGTAAAGTTAGAGTAGTGTTGAAAAGAGTAAATATTTCTTGTGTCTGGCATTTTTATTTTCAAGATGCAGGAAAGTATTGGTAAAAATGTTGAGAAAGTTAAAAATCGAAAACAAATCACTATTTTAACATAACAAATTTTAAAAAGAACATTTTTTTTTTAGATTTCTGAAAGGGAAGAAGTTGGACGAGCCACAGCTCTTTCCTTATTTTAAACCAATGACGTGCCCAGGTTAAGGAAATTCCTTTCAAGTATCTTTAACCGTAGAAACTTTAGCTGTGACCACTCTTTCCATTCATTCACACATGGTGGTTGTTAAACGGTTATCTTAATTAAAAATTCACACAATAATAATAATAAAATAAATTCAGTCTCATCAGTTGCGTGTGGAATAGTTAATCCTAAGACCATCCTTGATTAATGAGTCAGAGAATCGAAAAACCCACACTTTCGGGTCAACGAATCAAGACCCGCAAACGCGACGAGAAGGAAAAGTATGATCCTGGGAGTTTTCGAGACGCAATTCTGCGAGGTCTTAACGAACCTAACAGTGATTTAGAACAAGTTTCTAAATTTTTGGATACCGCTGGATCGAAATTAGATTATCGTCGTTACGGCGAAGCTCTATTTGACATATTGGTAGCTGGTGGAATTTTGGCTCCTGGAGGTACTCTTGCTGACTTGGATGCACCCAGAAGTGAGATTTGCGTCTTTTCTGCTAATAATGATTTAGAAACCCTTAAGAACCATGCACAGTTATTTACAAAGTTAATAAGGCGATACAAATATTTGGAAAAAACCCTTGATGATGAATTCAAGAAATTGGTTATGTTTTTAAAAGGGTTCACTCCCGAACAACGCGAGAAGCTTGCGAAGGTTACTGCCATCTTGCTTTCTGGTGGTCAAATTTCAGCAGGTATCCTTGCTAAAGTTCTGCAAGATCATCTAGTTAAGGATGGCATTGCCTTGGATTTCATAATCGAAGTATTCAAAATATGGCTTGGCGAAAAAGACGGCAACGCTGTCTGGGCTTCCCTCCGAAAAGCTGGATTAGATACTAAGCTTTTGGAATTTCTCCCCTCCAGCAAGCGGTCAATTGAGTTTCTAAGTGAAACCTTTAAGTCTCATGGTCTTACTCAACTGACTGATAATTTAAAAGCACAAGAGAACAAAAGTGTAAAGAGAGAGCTTCAACAGCAAGTTGTTGAACTCATGAAGGAAAATGCTACATTGGATGAAGTTGTCAGTTATGTCAAGGATCAAATGAAAAAGAATGGCCTGTCAGAGCATGAAATAGTTGTCCTGTTGTGGACATCATTGATGACCATTGTCGACTGGAATAAACGACAAGAGCTCGTGCACGAGCAAGCTATCAAGCATCTTCGTATGTATACATCATTATTGTCTGCCTTTACTTCCAGTACAAAAGCTGAGCTTGCCCTTCTTGTGAAAATGCAAGAGTATTGTTACGACAACATGGCATTCATGAAGGCGTTTGAAAAAATCCTTGTGCTCTTTTACAAAACAGATGTTGTAAGCGAAGATTCTATTTTGAAATGGTACAAAGATGCTCATTCGTCCAAGGGTAAGAGTATTTTCCTGGAGCAAACAAGAAAATTTGTTGAGTGGTTACAAAATGCTGAAGAAGAATCCGAAGATGAAGATTAAGGCTAATACTTGGAACGATATCTGACTATAATTTCAAACCATAAATAAATTTAATATTTGGATACCAGCAATGGTGCTACTCCTTTTTTTTATTCAGGTTTTAGCCTTTTATAGTTATTGGATATTGAAATACACAGTGTAGAATTATTTTTGTATTGAAATATATATCCTAATCAGTGTTATGCAATTTGTTCTAATTATATAATTTGCTTTGGTTAAAAAAAATTCAGATTATTTATATTCACATGTGTGATTTATTTATACTGTCTGACAGGTCATATTATTTATATACTTAATAGACACCAGTCCATTTTCTGAAATCAAACTGACAATAAATTTTTATGAGATCAATATTTTTATTTTTATATAGCATTTCTTTGAAATTTTCTAAAGTTTATACAGGGTTTGGTAATGTTTATTATTATTATTGTATTTTATTTTTTGTGTATGGTTTAAAAAAGCACTTATTTTGCTTTTATCAAATGTAGTTATGGAATAAAATATTAGGTACATTTTTTTTTATTTTCCATTGTTTATGACTTTATTTTTCTGTTTTGAATGAGATTTCAACAATGAGAGTTATTAAAATTTTAAGTTAAGTTTTTATAAATAAATCTCTAGAATCCAACTGCAATTTTATTTTATCTAGATTCATATATTTAAATCATAGAACTTATAAAAGTTGAAAATCTTATTAAAAAATATCTGTCATTAAGAATTATATACTTGGAGAGAAAATTTTATGTATTTCTAATATTATAAATGTTTAAAGAAAATTTTCTAAAATAAACTTTTTATAATGAAACTTTAAAAAGGTTTTCATTATTATTAGGTTTAACATAATAATAATGAAATCATACTAGAATGTTTCTTATAATAGATTTAAATCGCTTTATTAATGTACTTTGTAAGGTATGATTTTTTTATAAAAGTAGGTGATAAGTTTTATGCTTCATTCAAATTATTAAATCAATAATTGGTTAGGATATATTTGTAGTTAAAAAAAGTGGGAAAAATTACTTAACAAGGAATGATTTTGATTACTATATTTAAATTCTTAATTTTATGCATCACTGTTCAATAATGGCCAACAACAAGCATTGTTAAATAGACTATACACCTAAAAGATTTTATATCCTTGCTAAGTTTTCTATCATAAATGTGTATTAAAATGTTATGAAGATATATTAAGTAAAAAAATATATATATTTGCACGCACATTATAACTTCAAACATGTGAAATAACTATCAAATAAATGAGTTTTACAAGAATATTGATCTAAAGAAAATTAAATTTTTTTTCAGTAATTTTACTTTATTAGTTTTGCTGAGTTCAATTCTGAAATTTTCCTGATCATATTTGACAATTCTTCCTTTTGTTATAAGTATTTCCTTGTATATTAGGAAATTGTATTGGAAAAATTACATACTGAAATTTTCCTGTAAAAAATTAAAAGGAGAGAAATACTATAATGTAATTAGTATAAGAAACAATTGTAATTTGCATTTGATCTATACTGATGGAATTTTTTCTCATGTGAAATGAAAGCATTTATTTATTTTGCAAAGGGGGTGGGGAAAATTTCTTTTGTTTGATATGCTACTATTATATTCTGATAAAGTTGGAATTATGATTATTTGATCTTTGGTGGAGCTTAAAAACTACAAATGTTACTAATAGTACTTAACATAAGAATTTTGAGCAGCTTGTGGTCATTTATTAATCAAAAGCTTCTATTATATTTTTTAAAGTTCCTTTTAATTTACATTACATCTTAATACAGAATAATGACAATGTTCAATATACTTAATATCAAAATTTTTTAAATGTAACAACAGGTTTGCTGAATAGGCCACTTTGTGAATCTCTCTAATGCCTTTTATACTTGTATTTTTCTAAAAATTGTTTATAATTTTTCTATAAAAAAAAATACCTTTTTTTCTTCCATAACTCTTGCCATTTTTTAGCATGCAAATTTTAATTCATTACTTTATAAAAATTTGTTGCCTTGATTATTTTGGAGAGAAATTTTAATGATTTATATTGTCAAATTCTTTAATAAAATAATTTTATGGGATTGAAAATATCAACAACAAAAAATGCATAATCCCCCCCCCCCTCCCTTATATGATTACTTGATAAAAGGAATCAATTTTTTAAACTTGAATTACAGATATATAGTTTTAACTTTAAAAATAACCCTTAAAATTAATGATTCAAATATTCATATTCATTCAGTAATGTTAAGCCCCAAGATAAAACTAAAAATCTTTAAAAGATTTCAATTTTTCTTAGTAATTTTGATAATGAAATAAATAATTTTTAGCTAACCACAAAAAGTGATTTTGTACTAAAATCTCAATGCAGTTAAGGTCACAAATTATTAAAATTGTCAAATTACCAGATATTAAAAAAATTTCTGATTGTCAAACCTATATATTATGGTCTCTCTTTTCTAATTAAAATAGAACAATAACTGTCTTAAAGAAAAAAAGACCGTTACAAAGTGAAAACTGATTTCTGGTTTTGTAGCCTAATTTGAATTTTATTCCAGTAACACTTTAGTTCCATAGTTTCACATCTTGTAAATAAACATTATACAAAAATTAATAACCTTTCTTGAATGATTTTCTGTACTATTTCTTAAATTATAAGCTTTCATTTTTCTAAATCTCAGTATATCTTAGGAATGGAGCTTTTTGAACCATTTTTTTTAAGTCAATCTAAAAATTAAAGTTATGTACAATGAAACAGAAAAATATGTATTTCTTGGACATAATTTATAAATGTTAAACATTTTAGTTTTCTGGTCTTCATGTTAAAAGCAAAAAGAAATCCAAGAAAAAATTTTTTTAAAGAAGTTATATAAAGCGGCAACATAAAATTTTTTAAAAATTTGATTTTTTAAATGCAAGAAAAAACAGAATTTTTTGCATGGTATCTTAGTACTTTTGCTTGTTGCATTTTATTTTGTTTATTTCTAATGTGGCTGCGGATTAGTGTTCTACAGACCTAGTACATTTCCTGGGAGCTGGTATCTTCAAGTGCTGCATCATATAGGTTGCTGGTTAAAATTCATTTAAGTATTTTTCAAGTTATCATTTGGAGGTCAAAGTTTTTGTTTCAGTGGCTATGTCCAGATTATTGAGATTCTGTGGTTCATAGCTATCTTGGATGTCAGTTGGAAGTAAGGCATTCAAATTTTTTGTTTTTCAATCTTTAATGTGAGGTTTCCATTTGAATAACAATATTGATATTGGGAGAATCCTGTGAATGATCTTGTATAACAAATGATTTTGACAGCTAGTAATTTTTCTTCCATAGGTTTCATTTGAAATTTAAATGCCTACTTTCTTTCATACAAAGTTTTAACAGTTTTCTTTGCTAAATAAACAAAAGGAAAATGTTTGATAATGTTTTATCTTTTTCTGAGTTACTTGTAAATTTCTTGGATTTCCTTCACAGATTGAAAGCCTTTGAACTACATAGTTGAAAAGACTTGTTTGTTATTCCTAATGTGTAATGGTTTTGGCAATTCTTGCACAAGGTTTATTATCTCACCATATGCCAACCTACATGCGCTTATCTCGTATAATCATGCTGGTCCTTTCAAACCTGTTATACAACCCATGAATTGTCTTGTTTACAAATACTTCCTTTTATATGAAAATTACTTTATGCTTTACTATTATGACCTTCGGAAAATTAAGATGGAAGCAGTGGGAACTGGTAAACATTTTTCAATAGACTACTTTTATCAATGTTTGCATGTTGTAATAGAGTTGTAAAATAATTTTCTTTATCTGGTGTTGTTTTATTTTTTTAAATTTAAGAAGTTTTCATTAACTTAGAGGGAAATTATAAAATATTCTTAAACATAGTAATGCCCCTCCCCTCATAATCATGAAAAACTGTATATTCAATTAATTTAAAAATCATCTAAAACTCAATCTTTACAAATCAACTGCAAAGGAAGATTTAGCTTTTTCCAAAAATTAATTCATGCTGCATACCTAATAGTAGATAAAGTACATACTAAAAAGGAGAACATTCCAATAAGTTTTTCAAGCAAAGTGATATAGAATTTTAAATCATTAAAAAAAATGTAGATGGTATTATCAGTCGTATTTGAATTTACATAAGTAATTTTTCCTATATAAAGGAAATACAGATTAGCAAGAAAGAATCAATGCTAAAAATTACATTGTTAAAATAATTCATTAATAAAATCTTATTTATGAGTAAAAACTTATTTTCTTTACAGCACTCATAAATTTTTCATGTGTACCACTGGTTGCTGTTACTGCATTAATCCTTTTACACAACAAAATTCCATAGAGTATCAATTTTAAATTTTTATAGAGCAATGCATTGCTCTATAAAAATTGATTAGAGAGCAATTTTGATTCGTTTTTCTTAGCAAAATAAGTGATTTCATGAA
>BMAO01028145.1:0-15525 GCA_019973975.1 Trichonephila clavata
CTAATTTTTGTAACTGAGTGTTTCAAAAATCTGAACGCAAAATTTCCTATATTCAACACTTTTCAAAAATATTTACACCCATCAATAAATAATTAGTTTTCAATTTCAAAAATATTTTAAAAATTCAAAATGTGTATTTAAAAAAGATGCGAATCTTTCAACTATTGTGAAAAAAGGAACTTCTTACATGCATTTTTATATACTCGGAATTTGTCCTGTAACTCTAAAATATAAAGATTTTGCAATTATCCATGTTATATAAATATATTAAAAACAAAAACTCTGATACCAAAAGAGGCTCACATTAACAGGTGTTTACTAGTTTGTAATGTTATCTATCCTTTCACGTCACGGGAAAAAAATATTTTATAAGCAATCCGTTTAATTTTTACTTTTAATTAAATTAATTTAAAAGAGGTTTTTTTTTCCTAAAAACTTAAAGATTACATTATTAAATTTAAAACGATTTCGTTAAAATGCATATAATTTAGCGTTCTGAATACCAAATGTATATACCGCTGCATGCTCATAAAATCAAATATCTAATTTTTCCAGTTTGTACTTCATTTATTAAACTGCATTTACATTATTTTGTTACATCATTTGTCTTATGTAACTTCGTCAGTTTGATTTTGTAACATTGATTTCTTTTATTACTTTGCTCTGTAATTTTTTTATTAATTTATTTTTATTTTATTTTTTTATTTATATGATTGTTTGTTTTATTTTCTTTGTAGTACTTACTTGTGTAAGTCCGACGTAATATTTAAGGGGCATGGAAATAAACGCTTCTGTTCATTCCACTTTTCTTCAAGTTTTCCAGCAAAAAGCTGGAGTGAACAGAAGCTTCTATGTTTGCTTGTTCTGATGGTATTTATTGAAATAAAGTGATTGAATTAAGGTATCCGACTACCCTAAATTGTGAATTTTTCCAAAGATTGACAAAGTTTTTATGATTTTATTTTATGGGTCATCTTATTAGCTTTATAAAAATACCAAAGTTATCATTTTCCGTTCACTAGAACAAAAACTATAAGTGTTTAGTAAAAGCAGATGCCATTACTTTAAGCAAGATGTCATACTTTAAAAGCAATTTTACTTGAAATGTGATTTTTTGAAAATAATCAAACGGGGTCAGCGATTGCAAAAAGTTTTGAACATAATAACTGAAACTATTTTGTGTTCTGTTTTATAGTAGAATTGTTTAACCTTCAGATTTATCATCACTGTTTTATTATAAAATTTACAGTCCCTTATGTGAATATAATCACTGTTTTTTATAATTTCATATAATAACTGAGATAAAGTGCTCTAGTTTTTGTAAAAAAGAAAATATCTCTTATCTGAAGGTCATTTCAAAATGAATAATATAGCAATACATTAGATTGAAAAAATTGAAAATTTATTCATAAACCTTTGGTACCGAATGGGCAGCGTTTATGATATTTTTTGTCAATTTTTCCCTATTTTTTCCCATTTTAGTAATAATAATTTCTTTTCTTTTCTTAATTTTAGCACATTTTCTTAAATGCACTAAACAAATCTAAAAATAACAAAAAAAATCCCCATACCTCCTTTTCTTTAAAAAAAGTTGCCGCAACCATTCGGATACCTTAAGTTTCCCAGATACATATAATTGTAAGGACTTACAAAACAAGAATGAGTGTGTGCATAAACATAAATATGAATAACCCTTGATTTCAATTTTTTATTTTCAAAATAAAATTCCAACTACTTCTTACACTAATCCACGTTGTCTTTTTAACATTGTAAACATATTTCAAGGGTTGAACATCCGCTAAAAAACGACACAAACGAACACATATCCCATAAACAAAAAATATAACTTGACATTCAAGTAACGATCCACCTCAAAACCCACCTTAAGCATCGTGTCAAAAAAAGGATTCCATTACAAAACACCCGATATCCCATTAAAAAGTAACTCTCCGCATCCTGAGAACAACTTGTCCTGTAGTCGAACACTAGATTACCTCTTCCTAGAATAACAAAGAGAAGTTTCACTGACCGTTAAATGCCAAAGAAACCACTGGATTATCGCGTCTTCTTTGATGAAGAAGCAGAGAAAAAAGAGACTGTGAAGTCTAGAAGTTTAATGAACAGGTTTTCCGAAGCCTTGTGAAAAAGACTGCTTTACGCTACATGAATTTTTATCGTAACGGTGCGTTTCCCACAAGAGGTTTTTTCTAATAAAGGAATTGTAAAAACTAAGTTGAAGGAGTGTCGTTAGAAGTGTTGAAGTTGATTTCTTGAAAATTCAGAAATATAATGAATTATAGTTTTTAAAAAAACTAAAAAACACGCTTTATTGTTAATTGAACTAAAAAGTAAAAAAAAATAATCCTTAATATAAGAATAAAATGATTAACGAGAAAATTAATGCGATTGTGGTAAAAGCGTGAGGTTCTTAGTACTGCATTTTTACACTAACTTTACAATTCGGAATAGAACTAGTAAGAAATTATAACAATTGATATCGAGCATCCCATGCTTTTACCACAATGACATTCATTTTTGTTTTTTTTAAAAGATTTTTTTTTCGAAATTATTATAAAAAAAAAATTTAGTTGTTTTTTTTTTTAACTATATTTTGTTTTTCATTTTTTAGTTCGGTCTACAATAAGAGCGTGTTTTTTTAGCTTTTCAAACATCCTTTATTGATTGATAAATTAATCTTAAATGCACCATTTCTTAGTATCTGGAATACCATTGGCATTTTCACTCTAGGGTTGTAACTTAGTAAATTTTTAGTCACCAATCTGGAAATGGGGAATTGTTAATCCTGATAAGGACTATGGAACCAAATAATGAAATTTTTGTATTGTCATCGGTCGGTCCTTGATACGTGTGCGAAATTTAGTATTAATCTGACCTACCTTTTAAACAAGGTAAAAATCGAGTTCAAAGATTCCATTACATACAGGTGAAGCTTATAAAAACGTGTTAAAAATAGAACAAAGTTAGATGCATTGATGTAATTCAATCATATCTCAAAATTATTCGAAAAAAACAAAATTTAAATTCGTTTGATTTGGTATTTATTTATTTTAATTTAAGGTGGAGCACTACAGAAAAAGAAAAGAATTCTCCTACCGCATCAACATAATTATTTCATCATCATCAATATACATTACGTATGCAGTAAATTTTCAGGAAATACAAGATGGAAAATCTTGTGACCTTGCACTAGTTTATAATATCTTTTATGATTCCTACTAATTGAACACAACTACGATATCGAGTATACAGTATAACATCGTTTATCCGAATCAATTGGGACCGGACACCGTTCGGATACGCGATTGTTCGGATAACCAAAAACAGAATGCGATCCATGCAGTATATGATACTGGACACTATACAGATATTGAAAATCATCACATGCGGGAAACGTGCTTGAAAATAAAGCAAAACAGGTGAAAAATGTCGCAATTTTACCTTGATGGTGGAAAATAATCTTTTATTTTTCGCTGTCCTACTGTACACCTTCGTTTTTTCCTGCAAGGTTTCTGATTCTCTTCAGAAGCAGTAGTTGAGTAGGACAGCTCTCTGATTGTTGTTCGCACCACTCCATAGCTGTCTCTAACGCGAGAAAAACGCGTCAGCATTTGCTACTTTCGTCTGTTGTTGCCCTCGTCTTCATCCGTTTCATCGTCGACAGGGTTGGATTCTCTTGCACGGAAGTCACAATCTCGGCATCATTTAGCATTTGAAATCCACAGTCTTCTTCATCGCATGCCATCCAGGTTTCTACATCAACAAAATTCAACAAAAGAGCACGTATGCATCCCCTCACTGCCCTAATATTCCACGCGGATGTTTACCAAATCACACAACTAAAATTCCCCAAATATCCCTCACCTTCGGTTTTCCCGTCACTTTTGGCCTGACACAAAACAACTGTTGAGCATCACACTGTTCGGAAACGTATCCGGAATTTGGTTCGGATATTTGACGCTCCGGATAATAGACGTTCGGATAAACGACGTTCTACTGTAATAGATACATACTTAAAGATAAATTTGACCGTTTAGGAGTTCTCTTAACAGCTTTTACATATTGCCTAGATTCATAGATTTCCTGCAAGTAATTTAATACAATAAGTAATAATTACTGACTCAAGTATGACTTTAGTTCCTTTTATAATATAGTTAGTGTAGTTTTATCTACCAGTATAAAGCTTAGGTCAGTGATATAGACGCTTCTAAGTTGTCTGCAAACCACACTACAAAATGGTAACCTTACGAATAAAATTAAAACAAAATTATTACTCAAGTGTGTTTCACTACGTCCATTATTTCGACCTAAACACAAAAGGAATTGTCTAACCATCTGATATTGTATCGTTGACCACAGTAAAATGGGCCTCTTGCATCTAGGAAAAATAGTGCGTCTGGTATTTTTAGTCAACGAAATATTCTTTTTCCCGATTGTCTCGAAATGCTTTTTCCAAACATCAAAAGAAAGAATTTTTAAAATTATCGTCAGATAAAAAAGGCGCTTTTCTAAAGTGGGGAAATCTTTTTTTTTATGAACATACACTTTGAATATTTCATTTTGATCTTGAGTTAAGTAATATTCTCGAAATCTGTATTTCAATTTTATTTTGTAACTGAATTTTTGAACTAGTTTTATTGGCATGTAATCAAAGAAAGGATTGAAAGGGATTATCTGTGATACATTACTCCGAACAGGCTTATAAAGAAATCAAAAGAAAAGTTAAATAAGGTTTGAAATTCAAACTTTTAGATATAAACTTATTTAATTTACATTGAAAAATAATTTAAATATTTTAATGATTAGAGTTGATTTTCTCATCGGCCTATTATTAAAGCAGGGACATTTTTTTTCCAATCGAGTGTTTCCAGTTTTGATTTGCTCTCTTCTACGTTAATTGATAGAATAGTATCAGTTAAATTTTTAAGAAAAACATATTCAGAGACTTCTTTAATAAAATGGGATAATGCCCTTTTAGCAAACTTTTCTAATGGACCATTTATATGGAGATCATCGATTTTCATTTAAATCTGTTTTGTATTGTATTTAAAAGTTGAATTATTGATACGTTATTGTGACTATTGGAACATAAAGTTTTAGTTTTTGAATTATGATTATAGGAAATCTTCCTTAACATCCTTAGGGAGTTTAACTAACTTCATTAAGACAAAATCCTCTGCTAATTCGTTCTCCTCAAATTTTCACACACACATTTTTTACCTCTCTCTCTGTCTCTCTCTGTTTCTCTCTCTGTCTCTCTCTCTGTCTCTTTCTTTCTCTGTCTATCTTTCTCTGTTTCTCTCTCTGTCTCTCTCTCTCACTGTTTCTCTCTATGCCTCTATCTTCATCTGTTTCTCTCTCTCTCTCTCTATTTTTCTCTGTTTCTCTCTCTGTCTCTTTCTTTCTCTGTCTCTATCTTTCTCTGTCTCTATCTTTCTCTGCTCCTCTCTCTGTTTCTCTCTCTGTTTCTCTCTCTGTGTCTCTCTCTGTGTGTTTCTCTCTCTCTCTGTTTCTCTCTCTCTGTGTTTCTCTCTCTGTGTGTGTTTCTCTCTCTATATATGTGTTTCTCTCTCTCTCTGTATGTGTTTCTCTCTCTCCATCTGTTTCTCTTTTTCTTTGTCTCTCCCCCAACCCTTTCTCTTTCTCTTTGTTTCTGTCTTTGTCTCTCCCCTCTCTATTTTTCTCTCTCCTGTTCTCTCGTTTTTTGTTTCTGTCTTTCTTTCTCTCTCTTTGTCTCTCTTATCAAGATTTTGATCCAAGCCTACCAGAATAAAATTAATAAAAATTATCTCGGTGAAAGAGAAATTCTAAGCTAGTACACTTCAAGGAAATATGCTTAGCCCACATTTACACTATTTAAGAACATGATTTTCCTTCCAGCCCTCAAGTTTCCATTCACCACGGTAGACAAGTGGTCATGGTCACAAATTCGTGGTCGATGTTACCGAGCCGCGAGTTCGAATCCTGATGCCACTGAAGACCCACCGTGTAGAGAGGCCAGTGCACATTGAATCTGCCGTGGGTCAATGTCCCCTCATTGACGTTGTGTGGAAGAACGGATAAGGGGTGACACTTCAGGTTCCATCTTCGTCACTTGTCCTGGTTCAAAATTACGAGATCCGTCGCCAATAGCTATCCAGTGTGACGTTAATAAACACTTCCTCACTAGACAATAAAAGAAGAATAAGATTTTGTACTGACTTACAAAATTGCAATGATCCAATAAAAACGATGACATAAAACATTGTAATGCCGGATGGTTCCTGCTTCCATCTGAAACCCCTTGTCTACCCGCAGACCCGGCTAGATGTGTGGGAGAAACTGAATAATCAACAGACATGATTTCACACTAACTATTTTATTGTTACCAAAATATCAATCCGACACAATTACAATCTAATTAAGATAAACGATCAAATGGTAGAGCGTGGAGGTGAGATTCAATAACACGGGGATAATACTACGGACTCTCAACGGATTCTACGATAGCTTAAACACGCTCAATATAACTACGTCGCTCACAAATAAGCTCACTTCTTAATTAAACAAAGTTCACGATATCTGTACTTTTATGAAGCGGATCCTACACTTGAATCTTGCAGGAGATCTTTATCTGGATTTAATCAATGTCGTCGGATCCACTCTCCGTAATCCTTTTCATGGACAAACTCCAAAATCTGTTAATAGTTCCACGATCCTTTAATCTTCAACTAACAAAGTAGCTCGGCAACTCCCTTGCTAACTCTTTGCTAACTCCAACTTGTCAGCTCTTTGAACACGCGAAAACAGAATTTATATAATATACTTCATTTGCATAATGACGCTTTCTTACTCGGCGAAAGTTGGTTTGAATAAATATTCTTCTAAAAGTGTCTTGAAGGGATTAGTAGAACCGCGTATAGATCCGTCACAACATTAAGCCATGTGATACAAAATCTTACCTAATTGTTCAAGTAAGTGACAAACCAGGAGGAGTTTGGGGCTACTGTTACTCACGAAATACAAACTAGCCA
Source organism: Trichonephila clavata (assembly GCA_019973975.1). Lineage (NCBI taxonomy): Eukaryota > Metazoa > Arthropoda > Arachnida > Araneae > Nephilidae > Trichonephila > Trichonephila clavata. The sequence continues at coordinate 7,032 of BMAO01028145.1, forward strand.
CTTAGACCTATCAATTATATATATCCTGCTCCATGAAATACTGCAACACCAATCCGTTTCAATACATATCACTCTCTCCATTGATACAAATACTTAGTCACCACCCGAACAAACCTCACTAATTCCAGTGGTTATCACCTTATTTATCCCCTTTTCCTGCCACTTACCTACCATACTTCTCGCCTTCCTTTCATCAACTCCCTTCATCAATAGAGCAATCCCACATCCTGACTCAGAAGCTCATTTCCGTATCGCCGGGGGACTTAGGCACCATCCATCAACTCTGGCTGAGCCAATTATCCCTGCGGCCGATGCTCCTTTTTTTCATCTTATTCTTTTACCTGTGACACTTCTTGAGGAGCAACAAGTCTGGACTTGTCGATCAATAATGATCTTGATGGAGTGGTATTAGCCTTTCCCAGGGAGTCGTTTTACCATGCATGAATGACGAATGAGGTCATTGCGAGTTGAGTTGTTTTGGAATAATATTTTTCGAAAATGACGACGTTCTGTGCGTGAAAATATTTGGATTATTTTGCGGGGAAATGAGTTTCTGTGATATGTTTTGACATGTTGTGGTGACGGTTAATAGTTTTGTCATTCGCACTCTTATATAATCGAGGGTCTCTCATCAAACGAGAAATTATTACGAATGATTATTTGTTATTACACTAAAATGATAGCTTCATTTTTCTTCTTTCAATGGGGAATTCATCTTTTTAAATTGGGGTCTGACTTGAGAGTAATTTTGAATGATCCATTTAATAAAGAACTTTGAAAACTCTCAACAAATGAGAATATACGAGGAGTCATTAAAATGGTAAGATTGAAATAATGAAAGGATTTGAATCAATTTTATGCTTGGACGTCATCCATAGAAAAAGAAGCCATTCATAGTTTCACCATAGCCATTCATAGTCACCATGACCTCTCTGCTACAGCGACAAAACAGTACTGAAGAGTTGACTAGAAATAATGTACTGTGGGTCAATATGCCTAATACCTTTACATTATATTATAAGAGGAATATAAAACCTGATAACAGTTAATGTATTGTAGATCCCTTACCTGAAACTTTCTTTTGGGGAAAAATTTAGGATTTAAAATCTCGTTCCAGACCATGAAGCTCACATTTCTTTCAACATTTTTTTGAGACTCGCCTTCCACCTTTTTATTAACACGCTTTTATAAGTTTCACTTATATGTAACGGAATCTTTGAGCTCGATTTTTACCCACTTTAAAAGGTCAGATTAATTTGAAATTTTGTACACTTGTCAAGGACCAATGACAATACAATAATTTCCTAATTTTGTTCCATTTTGTTGATCAGGAATAACGATATCCTGATTTGGCGACTAATTCCATATACCACTTCCAGATTTGGCAAACTTATTACATATACCATTTTCAGATTTGGTGACTAAATAAATGGAAATAAAAAAAGACTCCTGCATGGGAAAAAAATAATTTATGTTCTAACTGTTAAATATTTTTTTATTTTTAAAAAGCAATACGTTTAGAAGTGATGATACGAATTAATATTATAGCAATACGTTAAAAAGGTGATAATACGATTGACACTTTATATTTCTTCTTAAAACACTTTGATTTGACCTGCATCTACAGAGACCGAATTATTGAAATATAACGATACGGGACTGATCCGAAGCCCCGTAAACGGAGAGAATATATACCCTTCAGACCCATTAATTAACCCTTTAAGCGTTCCAAACGTCTTTTTCTGCCATCCTGAGATGCTTCAAAAACGCACCACAAGTTTTTTCCCGTAAGACCGTGGACTCACCAAAAAATGCACCAAACGTGTTTTTTCCTCCTCAAGTAACCGCTTCGAAAGTGTTAGAGACGTCTTTTTCCGAAATCCTTTTCCCCCTTTAAAGGCTTAACATCTTGAAGGATAATTAGGGAGGGTTGGGGTGACACAAAGGACTCTGACAGAAAGTTTTATGGCTTGCCCCGTTCTTCCCCTGCAGCAATCGTAAAAAACTGGGAAGAATTTAAAACCTCCAGAGCGTACGGACTATCAGTTAAAGTTTGTAAGTAAACTTGACTTGAAATATTTTTGGGTTTGAATTAAATAAATTCTTTGATGTAGTTTTCACGATCTAAGCGTTTGTATAAATCTTTCATTTAAATCATTTTTTTAAGTTCCATCACATAAGTAATATAGATGATATACTCACTTTTGATTTAATATTAATTTGAAATTCAACTAATTGGGAAGGAAAAGGGTAGCTTTTGACAAAATCACATTTTTTTTCTTTACCTTAAAATTCTCAAGTAGAATTAAGTGTTTTTTTATAATGTATCTCTAAAAATATCTATGATATATCTATTTTTAAATTCAAAGTATATATCAAACAATGAGGATAATTTACAGTTTCGTTTTTCTTATTTTAATTAATACTTCTATTTTTTTAAAGGAATTATTTCGTTTATGTCAAAAATTTATTTAAAAAAAGTTCAAAATTTAAAACCTGTTAAACTTTTAAAATTCTAAACATGAATAATTTTTAAGTTTCTGTACAACAGAACTTGCAAAAATTTTGTACGCATTGATAAAAATAACAAAAAAAAAAAACCTATTTAAATCCTTTAGTTTTTCATAATATCAAAGCCAGGTGTTCAGAGTATCTTACATACAATCCCTAGTTTTGTATTGTTTAGATAACAAATTATAATAGAATTTTTAATGTCTGAACTTCAGTTTCCTTCAAAGAGAATGGGAACAACAAGATCAAATTTTTAAGCTTGAATCTTTGGCCAAAGAGAAATGAAAAGCACCTGGACAAATTTACAGTTGACATTTGCATCAATAAATAAATATAAGATCCATTTTTAAATTCAAGTTAAAAAAATATCTATTTATGCAAAATCCCTTATCATTTAGGTTCTGTTATAGAGATTGGCTGAAGAACAAGTAATTAAAATTTGGACATTTTTTGTAATCTTAACCATACAAAACCAGGAATTTTATATTAGCTGCACTGAAATTCTGCATTTGAATTTCGAAAAATATATTTGTGTATGTATCTCGCGTACGCAGTTGAAAAATATTTACCATAAATACTAATAATTCTTTGGATATTTAAAATTGAATTTTTAATATATTCCACTTCTAATATTTTTCATTTATTCCGTAAATTTCATACAATTTGGTTGAATGAGTGAGTGAATATTAACGTCGCTCTGTTCAGCTATACTCGAGAACTTTTGGCGACAAACCTCGTCATTTTGAACCATGGTCAAGTGACGAGGATGACACCTGTGCTAGCAACCTCTCCCCTTCTCCTAACTACCACACCACACCAACAGAAGGACGTTTCAGCTCTCGACAGATTTAACGTGCATCGTGCCCCTACACGGCGGCTCTTCAGTGGTAATGAGCTAGGTTTACCTGTATCATTAAAAAGTTCTAAAGTGAAGAAAGTGGAAATTATGGCCTTCCAAAAGGGAAAAAATGTGTGTTTTGAAGTACAAGGACAAAAAACCCTGCATATGATTAGCATTTTTCATAACACTGATATGATGGAAGTGAAAGCTAAGAAACGGGATTCTGTGAAAATGAAATCAAAAGCAGCGGTGTTTTTATAATACCACCATGGGTGGTGTTGATAGATCAGACCAGTGTCTATCCTACTATCCTGTTGCCCGAAATCAACAAAGGAAATACTACAAGAAGATTTTTCGACATTTGTTAAATCAAATTGTGTGGAATTAATTCCTTCACTATCTATAAAAAAAATGGTGGTATTTTAAATCATATTGGTTTTCGAAATAAACTGATTGAACGATTGATAGAAGAAGGAAGTAGTAATTCCGATTCTCGAAACTTTGTTACCTCTGAAATTTCTGAAAATGTAGTCCGTTTAATTGGAAGGCATGAATGGAAATATGTGCTTCATAATGGCTTCATATGTGGAAAGTGACTCTTCAAGAAAAAACAAACCACCACGAAAATGTGTCGTATGCAACCTTAAGAAAAATGATAACGGAAAACGCATTCGAAGAAAAACACGTTTTGAATGTAAAGACTGTAATGTTGGACTGTGTGCAGCGCCATGTTTCGAAAAATATCACACTGGGACAGTGCTATAAACGACGTATATCAATCAATCAATGACGTATCTATCAATGTATACAAAAATCTTTTTTCTTAAAATTAACGGTTTAAAAATAATGTTTTGAACAAATATATTTCTTTTTGCCCTCTATATGCATATGTACACTTCTAGCTTCAGTAATGTACAATAGTTTAGATAAATTTTTGGCTTTGTAAAAGGTATTTTGCTTTGACTAAACATTTTATAGCAAATTTTAATAATATTTTGTATACATCTTCGATAATTTTTGCTTTTTATACCTGTTTAAATTATTATTTATAAAAGTTTCTTTGCAATTGTTTGTAAATTGAACAAAACCTTTTCTTACACAATTATGTATATTTGAGGATGAATTCTGATTTATTTTATATTCAGTAGATACAAATTTTTTTGTAAATTGCTTTTTCTTTGCAATTTTATTTGTTTTAAAGCATGCATATTTATATAATGAAATTTCTAACTATCCAAATTATGTCGGGCTTTTCTCCATTAAAGGCTTTTAGGATTTTAGAAATCATCTTGTAATTATTCATTATATATTTTAATAAGGAAAAATATTTCCATATATAAATAAATATTTGGTCCGTAAGTATATAATTGTTTTTAGCTACAGTTTGTAAAATGTATTGGAATTAGTAGTGGGACCGGAGTTTTACAAATTATGATTGTTTTTGACTGCACTAAGTTACATATTTATATTTCATTCTTTTTACATTATGAGTAGAAGTCATAAACAGTTCTATAATAGTAAAATAAATTTTTTGTTTTATATTCAAAGTATACTATTATATTGATTCTGAAAATAATAAGTTAGTTTGACAAGCATTATTTAACAATTTTAAAGCATTGAACATTTTTGAAGTTTTTTAAAACTTTTATAAAATACTAAATTATTAAAAATATTTAATTATTGTAAATGATTTATATTTCTTAGATTATTGGAAACAAAAAGTATAGAATTTAAAATCTATTTCTTTGTTGGATTTTACTAATTATTTTTATAGCTAAACCTGGAAAAACACGAAATTTTTCAAATATTAACTTTAAGATTTTTAAAAAAACATAACTGGAGCTCCCAGTCTTAAATCCAAATGAAACTTTTATGGATCATATGTTTGGGAGTATTTACAAGATATTTCAAGATTAGAAAAAAAAAAGCGTTTGGGATTAGAAAACACATTTTCAAAATTAAAAGTCTGAAAAAAACGCATTTATAAAATTTGGAAGGCATAAAACAAAAACTAATAGTGTCTGTAAAGCTCTAATTTTTAATATGTTATTTTCCAACTTATGTTCTACATCCAAACACTACTTGAAATAATTATGACTGAAAATATCTTTTTTAATTCAAATATTCTTTTAAGCAATGTTAATAACATTTGTTACTTTGATAGATTATTCGGTTTCATCTTAACCTAATATTTTCACAGGAGTTTTAAATACACAAAACATTTATACACACAAAATAATAAAGATATAAAGGTAATCCCGAAATCACCAAGTTTGTAAATAATGTCTATTTTTTTTCTAAATCGGGGTAGTTTAGCAAGTTTGGATTTTTGTTGCATGACTTGAAAATACTAAAGTAGTACTACAAAATATTTACTATAATGTAGTTTAACATTAGGGAAATATTTAGTTCTTTTTACAATATTTATATTCAGAACATTTACATTTTGAAGTCTAATTGTAACATCATCTGTGAAAGCTGGATTTTAGATTCACAAATTTCAGTCGCGTATTCCTTCCCTTTCAAATGTTATTTCTCACAGAAGCCTGCTTACCTTTTTTGTCATGGCATTTTCTCAGCAGGAAAAAATTAATGAAAACAAAGAAAATGCTTTTAAATTATATAAATTATGTGTACAAATAAATATAGTGGTCTTTAAATCAATCTTAATTAAGTAAATATGAGAGAACTCAAAAGCTTCAAAACATAGCAAACAGAAATGATTTTAGAAATTAGAATTGCAGTTAATACCCATTTCACACGAAAAAGTGGCTTGTGTTCAAAAATATTTTCAATTAATTCAATTTAGAATTGCAAAAATACTTTAAAGTGAATTCAAAACTAAAATCAAATATCTGAAAACTTTAAATTTCTTAAAACCTAATTGGTTTTCAGGTCATCTGGAATGTATGCTTTGTCTAAGATCCAGCCTAGAGCCTAGGCTTTTTTTACAGTTTAAAAGTATCCTAAAATGATAAGAGAGAGATCCCAGTTCAATTAGAGCAAGCTTTCCAAATATATGGGCCACAAAAGTTTTTTAAAAAAACCTGATGTTTTTGTTATTATGCCTTAAATTTGGAAAAATTCTCGACACTTAAGAGAATATTATTTAAAAACCAAAATTATAATCCGTTTTTTCCACATGTGTAATTTTTTTACAAAACTACCCAAAATTTTTAATATAATAACATTTCAAAAGCAAAAGGTAGGGTTTTCTTGCTATATAGAATGAGTTATGAGGATGATGAATTTATACTGTTAATATTTAAGAATAAAATAACAATTTGTAAGGTTCTAATCCTGGAATTAAGGATACATCTCTAAATGTTAAAATTGCTTATAAAATTTCTTATATTTTAATTGTCTGTTAATTTTACTTATGTAAAATGTTCTAAGTGTACTGTTTTTAAAAGACAAAATTAATCAGTAAAATATCGTTGCAATGACTGAATTGAAAGATGTAGTTACGGATGACAATTTCCCATTTATAAATATATGCGAATATGCATTTAAAGGATGTAATACTAAAGAAACAGAAAGATGAAAATGAAATCTGAACAGAAAATGGGAAGAAACACACTTTCGCATTTAACACATTTAAGAAAAATATATTTCCTTATTAAAATTATTGATTGAAAGTGTATTAAATGGTTCCGACACAAATGCTGAAGTGGGGAGAGTATTATATTCTTAGTGCAAGTTGTTATGAAGAGATTTGATTTATGCAGAAAAAATTCATTCAACAGAAAAGTATAAATTTAAGGATTAAAATTTGCATAAATTAAAAGTATTAAAACCTCTCTTTAATGTTATTTTAAATTAAAAATATAATAAAATGCAGAAACCCCAGTTTTAATGTACAAGTTTCTTCATCGTATATAACAGAGGTTCCCAAACCTTTTTGTCTCATAGACCCCTTGCCATGTTTTTCGGGTAGACAATGCCTACCTAATATTAAATTTTTGCAAATTTATCAACTTAAATGTCTTTTTGATAATTGGTGCTACTACTTTCAAAAAATTAAATTTTTAACTGTAATGAAGTATAGTTCTGCGTTTAAAACTTAAGAAGCGCATATAATGAATTAAAATTAAAACAAAATAACTGAACAAATGCTTTTAAAGAGAAGGATGAATCTGGTGTTTCAATAACAAATTTTCAATATTTAATATCAATCTTGTCAGGTTTAACCCTAACCTTCCTTTTTCGTAAGTGCCTTCTTCTTTCTTTCTTTTCCTTTCTTTTTTGTTTTGAGTTTGGAAACTCAGTGAAACTCCCCTCACAAGGAAAAACACATTTAAAAACTTTCTAATGATATTCCATAATTTGTGACAAATATCAGGTATGTCTTTTTAAAGCCAAAATTACTGACATCCGTTTCTATAAGATCTTCATTAGGACCTATTCTAATCAGTTCCTATTGCAATATGACACTTTTTTTTTCAAAGCGACTATTTGAAATCATTGTCTACTGCTGTATTACTAAAAAAAACAATCTCAAACTTAGTTTCAAAATCTGAGTAAGGGCATTTAAATATTAAACGTAGGTTAAAATGTCCTGACAGACTGTGACAAATTTAAAAATTCGTGACGTTCAATATTATACTTATTTAACTTAATTTTGGAAAAAAATGCTGAAATATTCCTTGTATATAAAATTTATGTTGTCACCTAGTATGGTAGTCACTTTTATGTTGTTAAACTAACCTCACTAAATTTAGTAAACGTTAAATTGGTAAAATCTGGTTCCCACTGGATCAAATTTTTTTAAAGATTAACGCCATGATCTAGTTTTAATGAGAACCACGATCATAGACCCCATTTACACCTCATGAGCCCCAAATTATTTTTTTTACTCGCGTGGATCTCTTGCAGGTCGTCATAGACCCCTGGGAGTGCATATAGATAAATTTGGAAATCCATTGGTATATAATAATACTACATTTATTCTCATTTTGCTTTTTAAAAAAGATGATCACTTTTACTTTTTACCTCATAATTTTTTTTAAAAAAAAGAAAGAAAAAAAAACAGGAAAAAATATATATTGGTTTGCGTTTTCTTAGTCTGATATTCAATAATGTTACAGTTTACTTCTGTCTTGATCAAATCTAATCCAAAATCAAAATGTTTTTTTTTAAATT
>BMAO01028146.1:0-91435 GCA_019973975.1 Trichonephila clavata
TTCTGAAAATACTTAGCTTCTATTTGTTGTGTATACATATCAAATGCAACTACCTTTCTCATTAATATTGCTCAAAAGTCATAATAGTTATTAGAAATCAATTCGTCTTATGCACCTTGTTACTTTTGTCATTTTCTTGTCAATCTTCCTCACTTCAATTTTTATGAGTTTTGCAATTTGCTTTCCGTTGTTACCTTATATTTTATCATATAAAAACTGTAGTCATTATTGTTTTAAGTAAACCCTTTACCTTATTTTTCTTTCAGTGTCTGCTTACAGTGATTTTCTTAAAATGTGTCATACCTCAAATAGTAAAATTCCGGAAATTTGATATAATTTTCAATGCTAACAGTATGATTATTTTCATTTAATATTTTCATAAGATATTTTATCAAATATTTCTTTATTATCTGCAAAATATCTATTTCACTTAGAAATTATTTTATATCTTAACCCAATGGACTAAATTCATGACGGTCACATGATAATATAAACACGTGTTCTACACTAAATTCAAAACGGACAATAAACTATATATAGCTCGTACTTTTTATTCTATTTGTAAAACTTAGGTAAAACTTCAAACTGCATAGTTGGGTAAAGATGCTCAAGAGTTATAAAAAGAAATTTCTGCAAAAAGATTTTATAATTAAAGAAAAAAAAGTCTTGTTTTATACATATACAAAGTGACATGTATTAATTTTTTTTTAAAAAAAGTTTCTGTAAAAAGCGTAATTTGGCAACAACGAAGTACATGAACTGATGTGTTGAAAATAGATAATTGTATTTATTCTGACTATGACGTCACATGTGTTTTTGATTTTGATTGGCTAAAAACACGTGGTTTAAAATTATCATGTGATTATGACGTCACATGAATTTTGTCCATTATATCACTTAGATTGAAAAGAATTTCACAAGCACCGGCACGCACTGCATCAAATACAAACACGAAGGTATTAACGTATTTCAATGTAACACGCAGTGGATTTCGTAACTTGAAATACAAATAACTTTTACGGTTAAGAATGGGGGCTTAGGGATACAATAACGGAATAATATCGGTATTTAATGCCTTCTCATGAAAGTATTTAAGAAGTAACAAAATAACAGCGCAGAATAAGACTTACTTTATAGCCACAATGAAAAAGAAATTTAATTTATATCTGTACAAAAAATACAAAATTTACTTCTCAGCACATTACTTTGTCCGGATGTAATCACTGATCTTTTTGCATTTTTGATCAAAGATTGTATGTAAAAAACACAAACAATGATGATACTTTGGTAAACCGCTATTTGTAGTTTGCAGTTTGGTGGGGGTGGGACAACACACACACTTGATTCTTTCGAACCTACATCTACTCAAATGACGTATTAGACGGTATTAAGAAGACTCGGTACCCTTTGAAAAAAAATTTTTATTTATGCATTTAAAAATTATATTTTAGTATTTCATATAATGTTTATATTCAATAAAACAATATGAGGTGTAATTTTGCACAAATTGTTCACACAATTTTAAAAATTTAATTTTTTTTTTAAAAAAATGAAAAATTTAAAATCCTTTTCCTTCTGTATTTATTAATATTTTGACATTAAATTTTTTGTAACATTCTTAAGAATGTTTTAAACAACTTTAGGGGTTGATTTTACAATAACTTAATTGGTTGTGGAGAAAAAAATAAAATGTTAGTACATATGTTAAAATTTAACGAAAAACCCAATATCTCCTACATTTCAATTTTTAAAAAAAAAGTATTCAGTTTATTACAAAACGGATCCTAATTTTGTTACATGCATGATTTATAACACACAGAGAAAAAATGAAAGTGATGGGATAATAATTGTGGAAGGAGTAGCATTTTGAATGAACTAATTTATTGAAAAAACACAAGCTGAGAAAAACCATTTTAAAGTTTAAACTTCTGAAAAAATTATTATTATAATCTTAAATAAATTTAAATTACCATTTTAAAACATTAGCTATACATTTTCCTTCAAAATAATTGCTTTTTCATATTAATTGAACCCATATTTTCTGTAAATGATACATTTTTACACAGTAATAATGGCACATAAATATCAAGAAAACTCGAAGAAAACGTTAAAAAAAATGTTTTTCTGTTGTAACACAAGTTTTAAAATATTTTGCTTCACATAATATTTAAATATGATGAAAAGAACTGAAATTATAACATTATTAATATAAAATGCCTAAATTAAAAATATTTACATGCATACATTTTACAAAAAAAAATACATTACTAAAATACCTCAGAAATATCCTGCTTTATATGTAACACCTTCCTTTTTTTAATTAATATTTCTCTTTTTAAAATAGCTTTTTTATCAATTTGCGTGCATGCTGGTATTTGGTGTTTTTCCGTCTGATTCTGAATAATCTTTTACGGGATTCGAGCATCACACCAAGATCATGCGAACATTTCCCCAAAGGTATATGTAATGCTTTTTGGGTCTCTCTCTCACAGTGCGTAGAGTCCCTTTGTTAAATTCACAAATTGCTTCCATTACGGCATGTGTAACTTTGTCTTTGGACACAAATATCTCCTTTGGACACTTTGACCAAATCATGTTGTGCAAGCTTTCATTAGCGTTTTGGATTCCGCAATTAATGCACCTTTCCAAAAGTTCATTTGAAGCAAGCCGTTGATAAACAGAAAGGATATGTGGCAAAAAACTTTCATTAATTGGAGTCCCAACATGTTGTTTATGCAGACCTGGATTTTGTCCTTTTGCTTTTGCGGACTGGTAAAAACACCATGAGTCTGCACCGATTGGACATTTCGAATGCTGAGGCTCTTGGTCTGTCGAAATGTTGTGATATAAAGTAGCATACATTGCTTTTTTCATGGCGGGAACATTGCCTTTGTTTTTTAGTATAGCTTTTTGGTAGTACAAAGTTAATTTTTTAATTGTTGACTCTTTTAATGTGCCGTGGCCTTTTCCTCCTAATGAAATTCCACGGGCTCTCGATTCCTTGACAGCATTTCGTAGACCAGTGCCCAACCTTTTTCTGACATGATTAATGCACTCCTCTTTTTTTATCTCAGTCTTATTCCCATATACATTTTTTTCTGTTAAATAGTTGAAGGTTTTACAATCCCCATCAGACAATAAGGTGCAATAACGATATTCCAACGTTTGTGATCTTTCCCAGAGGATCAATGCAGCCTCCATTTCCATCGAAGTTGATGAGCCGGAATGATTAACATCACAATCCTTCCTCTGTCCTTCAAACCAAATGTTATATTCTGCACTTGACTCTCCAAGTTCTCTTTTTGCTACAGAACAATTGCGACATACCTTGCACATGACTTCAAAATCAATTACATAGCCTGTAAGTATATCAATAACACAAGCTATGCCAATCAAAGATGTATGTCCACGCGTCAACCAGCTACCATCAAATGAAACACTTATATCCACAACGGAAACATCAGTTGGTGCTTCATAAGCATTTCTCACTTCACTGTGTACTTCTTTCAGCAAATTCTCTGCAGCAATACCACAGACTTTGTGAAAAAGTTTAGTACATTTGCTGTAAGTTCTCGAGGAAAAAGGAGATATATTTACTGCCATGCAAAATTTTTCAATTGCAGAGTAACCTTTTCCAATATTAGAGAATGCTTGTGTGACACGTAAATTAATGTCAGGAACGGTATTACCCTGCCTTTCATTAGACGTTTCTACAGCACAAATTTTTCAGCACAAGAATTGCAAGTTAAATTTAACACGTAGGAAAATACTACCTTGTTTCCAAGAGCAAGCTTTAGAGTTTGCTTGTCACAGTCAGGGCATTTTAGTTTCATAAACATTTTGCTGATTTGCTCAGAATTCACAATAATGAAATTTCCAATTTCAGAATGTTCAGTTTTTTCAGGATAAGATAACTGCTCAATTATGATGTTAGGAATTAATTTGTTTTCTTCTGTGACACATGTATTCACAGCATCACTACACCAACGTTTGCTGTTCATTTGAGCAGAATGATTTCTTCGTTTAACTCGTGGCATTTTTAAGAGAAATCTTCAAGAGATAATAATAGGAAAGATAATATTGAAATCTCAGCAGTCTTTAAAAGACAGCAATCAGTAAAAGTCTTAAAAAAGACTGTTTTTTCCCCCAATGTAAAACGTAAATAAAACTAACACGAAAACAGCAAAACAAACGAAAGAAGTGCCAAACCAACAACAAATAGCTTGTAATAAAAGTTGTAGTCACTAAAAAGTACGATAAAGCGTTGCAGTTATGGTTAAAACAAAGTAAAATTTATTTTTGAAAAGTAGTTGATAAAAATTAGTTTAAAATCACTGACACCTCTAAAAAGAGGGCGTGTTCGAATTTTTAAATTTGTTTGTTTACATTTTTCAAATGAAATTTTTTCCAACTTCTAGTTTTCAGGCATACAAAAGTGATGTATCAATCGAAAGGTAATCGTTCAAAGAATATAACTAAATAAAAATAAAAAAACGATAAATAAGTCATTTTTGCGGTACCAAGACACCTTAAGAAAAAGCTTTCAAATATATTGCCCTTTATTAATAAATAATATTTGAAATTTAAAATTTTAACTATTGTAAATTAAAATAAAGAAATAATTTTTTGATATGAATAAATTTACAATTATAAAGAAAGTTAAAAACTGATGAAAAGTTCTTGACTTGACAGGAAGGGGTAGGAGATTCCTATCTAATTCGCTTACAGCAAAGGAGTCTGAGTTAAAGAGAGAAAATTTTTAGATGTAAAAAGTTAAAATGAGTTGTGTATGTGGTATCTTCTAGCTTCTATGATTGGCTTACCAGAAAGGTCAACTATTTTTGTATTTAGGTGAGAAGCCATGTAAAAAAATCCTTGAGTAGTAAAGAACTCGAGCAAGTCAAGCTCCACAAATGGAGAGAATTTAAGAATAAAAGTAAAAGGTAAATAATTAAATAAAAGTAAAATATTCAAGAACTATGCAGGACCAATTAGCATTGATCTAGGTATGTAGAAATTAAGATCAGGATTATAAAAACAGCTATAATTTATAGATTTGAAATCCAGCATTGACTTGCATATATATTTGTGATGACATAGAAATCTTGCAGAAACTGATATAAACATCCCATTCCTGTTAAAACATACTGTGATTCGACAATCGAGTAATTCTTGTCCAGCTATTGATTTCATGAAGGAAAGGGATTGTCTTTCACTTAATAAGTTACCACTTCCTTGAAAGGAAAAGCAACCGAGTCAGGCAGTCTTTCAGGGTCATCGCAGGCCAAGATCAGGGTCGCAAATCGATGGTCGACATTGTTTCTGCCGAGTTGTGGACTCGAGTCCTGGTGCGACTGAAATCCGGCAGTACAGGTCTGATGCATAATAAATCTGTCGAGGACCAAAGCTTTTATATTGGCGTGGTGTTGAAGCTTAGAGAGTGAATCCGAGAAGCAATTCATGCGTTATGTTCATCACTTGACCAAGGATGAAAAATATGAAGTCCATACAGGTCTTTTTTTAACTTCACTGTTTTTCTTTTTAAAATTATTAGTGTATCGATGCATTTTTTAAATTTCTTAAATTTATTTTTGAAAATGTTTTATTTGTTCTTGTTAAAACATTGTGTAAGGAGCTATTTTGAGTCCTTTATTTCCCGGCCCTATACAAAATAATTGGCATTGTATGTAAAAAAAATATTCATATTATTTTCATATGATTATTATGGTATATATTTGTTAGAATTTTTTCCCCAGTTTTCAGAAATGATAATAAAATTAGTGGAATATAATGGAAAATAATTGTGAAGATAGCATTTTAATTGAAATTTTTTTTGTAGTATGTTTATATATCCCATAGCACTAAGTCGGCAACAACTTTAGGAAGTATAATCATTTTTAATTTTAGCCTGTTCATTTTTCTTTATACTTAGGTTTCATATTCTGGGCTTCCTATTTCAGAATTTAAATTCCCTCTGATTCGTAGGATGTTTAATCTATGCATGTAATTCCTTTGATTTATTATTATTATACACATATATCCGATAGAAGAAAGCTAAGTAAAAATTTTAAATAAGGAATCAGTTTGAATGTATTCCAGGTTTTTATCCATCCATTGGTACACGCAACCTATACCAGTTGCTTCATTGTTTTAGGTATATTATTCTCCCTTATATTTAACAAAGGGGCCGGCTGGTTGGCGTAGTTGGTTTGTAGTTAACCATCTGCACCCAAGGTTGCGAGTTCGACCTGGCCCAAGTCGGTGGGTTTTCATGATGCAGAAAATCGACAGTGGCCATGCCGTATGACTATACGGCATGCAAAAGATCCCTAGAGTGACTGTTTGGCTTGGGTGATCTTGGCAAAATTAAATCCTGGTAAAAGTTTGCATCATCAGAGCTCAGGTGCCTCCCTCTGTGGAGGAAACTGGGCGTCAAAATTACCTGCGGCGATTGGTATCCGCCTATACGGTGCCGCACTGAAGAGTGATACCAGCTCTTGGGGATGTACTAGGTCTGCAATGGTAAAAATATCATTCGATGAAGCCCATTCGCATAAAATTTAACAAAGAGCATCACAAGAGGGTTTAATGAACGGGATGGTGAATTGATTTGTCTTGGGTCTTTCAGTAATCTTACCTTTGCTTTACTGAACTTTAAGCTGAATATCTTGAGTAACAAGTAAAAGAGATATTACCTACCCTTTCCTTAATAGTAGAATTGGGAGGTATTTTACAGGAACAATGATGCAAAACACTTTTATCTTAGGAGAAAGATCCATATAGTACATTTCTTCCATGTTCAAATATTTCTTCTGCCCATGATTAACAAAATGCCAAAATTTAAATATTAATTTCAATTTGAAGTTTTTCCATTTTTATCTACCAATCGAGCTTCGATAAGTATTTCATGATGTTGTATTATTATATACATTGTATATAATACTGATATCTAAGTTCTAGAACTAAAAATTTATAACTTAAATGACAAAACATTCCTATAGAGCTCCCTTCTTGATTTGAAAATGTCAGAACTTCAATTTCTAAGACGGGAGTGTAATTATCTTTTATGCTCCCGTAACTGCTCCCTCCCGCTCAATCTAATTTCCGGAAAACCCTTCATATTAAACCTTTATCCAGATGAAGAAAGATGGTTTTGCAAATTTCAGGGCTGCAGGATGAATAGCAGAAAAACGGTAATTTTACTAGAATCACACTAGATCTTAACAAAAGAAAATGCTTACCAAATTTTAAGTCTGTAGGAATTTTTTTTCGGAGAGCTCCTTTCTATATACATTTATACAGTAAGATTTCTGTATAAGGAAGTCACAATAAAAAAAAATTCCTTATGGAGAGGTTCATGTTAGTTTTCTTTATAAACCACGTAAAACAAATTTTAAATTCATAAACACTATATAATAAAAAGTAATTATTCAGACTTTTTTGTAAATTAATATATAATTATTTTATATATCTTACTTATAAAAATAAAAAAAAAGGAAGAGAAAAGTAAGAAAGATAAACTGCAAGGAAAGTTACTTGACGGCTTATCTACTTTTTTTATGCTCAAGCTCTTACATTTTGACATTTTCGAGCTACAAGAAACGAAGTTACCAGTACGACGGATCAACACTAAAAATTAACCTAGACTAGTTCAAAGACACGGGGACACAAGACAACTCTACCTAAGGTGAAAAAAGATATCGAAGATTTTTACAGTGAACTGGACAATGAGGTTTAAAGATCGCAATGCTGGGATGAAATGCCCCTAATTCTATTGCTCTTGGTGAGTTACACCTAATAAAACCGGTTCAAGATTTATGACCACTATAAATTGTGTTAAAAGAGAGAAAACTTGAAATCTCCAGAAATACATCAAAAACAGGTAGAAAAAAAGGGGAGAATATTTTACGAAGAAAATCGTTAAATGGTCTTAGTTCCAGGAAAAAGTTCGCTATATAGAGGTTCGTAATATATATATATATATATATATATATATTTCAAAAATATACTAAAAATAGTTATATACCTAAGATAACTATCGTCATAATAGAAAAGATTTAGCCACAGAAATACTAATAGCAAACTCCCAGCCTTAGGAACTAGGAATGCAGGTTTAAACAAAGTTTTCTGACCAGCCAACCTTCACCTGAATTTGCCAGTCTTCTGGGCCATAGGGAAAGCAATAAATTTTTAGAGAAGTTTAACTATATTATAGATAAAACCATAATCTATTAATGTAATACTATAATGTTATAGCCTTTAATAATTACTAAAATATTTAAAATCAAAGCCAAATTAATAGACTTACCATGTGAATACATATTCGCTTCTTATGGACAATAACAGTAACGCATATAATTATTATGTATTAATAAAGTAGCAATATTACTATATATATATATATACTTTTAAAATTTCTATATTTTATTTTAAAATTTATAGAAAATAAAAATACCATCCAGACATAAACGATTAATTTTTAATAAAATATATTATTACAAAATTACTTAGCTAGAGGCGCCATCTATCTATAAACTGTATAACTGAAAAAACTTTTTTTTATTTAACTGTTATATAACTTTTTACAAATTTAAGAGGGTAACTGTGTTCTATACAATGTTTAATAAAGTTATTAATATTTAAATATATATTAGATTTATCACTAACTAATACCTTGTTACGATAAATATAATTCAAAATAATATTTCGATATATTGAGATGGATAAGTTTGAATTCCAGGAAGGAACTTTAAGAATGTTAAAATTAAAATCATCTCTTTTATCATAAATATTGCTATGTAATTTATAGTCCTTAATATATAATGATACATCCAAGTAATTAGTTTTAACAGGATTATTATTAATTTTAAGTAGCTTTAAATATCCCGGATAAAAATTGATATTGGGATTATAAGTATTATTTTTACCAAAAATAATTAGGTCATCTATGTATCTAAAAATGTAACAATCATTGTTAATAATATAATTATTTTCGTAAAAGTGTAAATATAAATTAGCCAAACTATTGCTAGCAGGGCCACCTTGAGGCAAACCTTTGGTTTGTTTGTACAGAGAACCATTAAAATTAATGTAGTTTTCTTTTAGGACAAAATTTATTAGAGTTCTAAATTTTTGTAAATTAATATTAAGGTTATAATTTCTGTGATTATCCAAAATTACCCTAATTACATCATTGATATCAATAGAGTTAAAAAGATCTTCAAAGTCATAACTATGAACTGAATAAGTATTTTTATCTTTAAAAAAATCTATAATTTCTTTACTATTTTTAATTATAGCTTTATTACATTGCTTATTGATGAATTCTTGCAAAATATTGTGCAGCATTTTACCTGCAGCAGTGATATAAGTTTTAAAACCATTTGTTACTGTTCTAAATTTAACAGGATTTTTATGAAATTTAGGTGTTAAAAATATATATGGAAACTTAATCTTATGAATGGAAACATTCAATTTCCTGTATATAGCAGTGATTCGATTAGTAATTTCTTTATCTGACAATTCCAATCTATTGAAAGATTTATTGTTTAAAAAATGTTCATTAATCATAGTATTATAAAAATACTTACAGATAATAGCATAATTACCAGGCACTTTATCTATGTAAACAATGATAAAATTCTTTTGTAAATCATAAATTTTCTGTTTTACATCTTTATAAGTGAGTACTGGTTTAGAACAATAGTTAAATTTCATCAGGTCTTTTAAAATATTGTACTTAAATTCATCAAATGCCTCTAAAGGCAAACCATATTTAACTGCAGATTTAGTAATGAAATTATTTATATCATTATTAATTTGATTTTTAACAGTATTATTGTTGTTAGAAATTGTTAATCTAAAACTAGTGCCTTTACTCATGATATCTTTTAAAATTCCATCCTTGACTATATTTAAATTGCCTGTTACTACATGTTTGTGATAGCTATCAATAAATTCATGATAGTTCTTACATTTACAGTCATCTATGTCAAGAGAAGGTGAGCTATTATTGTAATTAAAGATAAATCTGCCCATCGTTTTATTATATTTAAAAGCTTTTTTAACTATTACATTCCTAACAGGAAAAAGTGACAAATGTCTATTAAAAACACTAGAAAAATTAACTTTATCAAATGTATTATTCATGAATAATAAAGTGCAGTATTCTGTAGTAGGTTTATTAAATTTATTGACATTTATATTGAATTTATTAAGTAAAAAATTATTAATGTCTTTTATGATGTGAACTGCATGACACACCTTAAAGCACTCATTATTTAAAATTTCATCCAACAGTACAATTTCCTTTTTATTAAGACCAAACATGAAATATTTGATCTGCTTGATATTAAAGTTTAATTCAAAATCATTTATAATAGCTTTAATATTATCAATTAAAGAATTCTTATCTCTGTTTTTCCTTTTAGTTCTATTGCTCCTTGAGTTTCTTTTAAAATTCTTAACTGAATTGGAAGCAGTATAAAAAAATTCTTTGTTATTGCTCTGTGACATAATTTGGAGTGTGTTTTTAGCAAGGTATAAAACATTAAGACCATATGGATATATTGTATTAAAACTTCTGATAAAATGATTTTCCCACCATAATCTGTGCTTAGTATTTGGTACGATTTTAATAATCGACAATTCAACATTATTAAATCCATGCATTTGAAAGTGTCTGAGCTCAATTTTATTAGAATTGTTGGTATAACTGAAGTTTTTAACATCATGTCTATGTTGGTTAATCCTAATATTAATAGTATTTGAGGTCTGTCCAATATATTTATACCTACAGATTTTACAATTTAATAGGTAAATACAATTAAAAGTTTTACATAGGTTAAATTTAGATTCACAGTCATATTGATCATTGTCCAGCATAGTGCAAGTCTTACATCTACTATCATTACATTTGTTTAATCTCAACTTAGTACTAATATTAGATATATTGTTTATATATTTGCTTGAGGATAATTTGTCCTTATTTACATGTAAATTATTACTATTAATGTAACTTTTATTATCATATTGAATATTAGAATTGCTAGAGTCTAAGTTTTTTTGTTTAATATGATAAGAATGACTATTAATGTATTTTTTGTTCCAAAAAATTCTTGTTCTGAATCTTTTATTCGTATTGTTACTATTATAATCATTAAGATCAATAACTAAATTAGATTCCTTTCCCAAATTGTCATTATATAGTGAGTTATAATAATCCATCTTCCTAACCATTTTACTTAACTCTGAAATGAGTCAAAATTTTGTATTGATAACAGAAGTACTATACCAATTAGTATTGATAACAGAAGTTCAGTACCAAATCAATATTGATAACCAAAGTACAGTACCAAATCAGTATTAAAAACCAAGATACGTACCTAAACAGTATAAAGAGAGTGCCTAAGCAAACGACAAGTTAATTTTAAAAAAAAAAAACTTGATAGTATCTCAAAAGAAGAATAAGCTGTGTAAAAACACAAAACAAAGCAAAGCTAATTATAGAGCTCAAAAAAGCAACCAATTAACCCAACACAACAACTAAGAATGAAAACACTCTAATAGGTAATTTGATAACAGAAGTACTATACCAATTAGTATTGATAACAGAAGTTCAGTACCAAATCAATATTGATAACCAAAGTACAGTACCAAATCAGTATTAAAAACCAAGATACGTACCTAAACAGTATAAAGAGAGTGCCTAAGCAAACACAAGTTAATTTTTAAAAAAACAAACTTGATAGTATCTCAAAAGAAGAATAAGCTGTGTAAAAACACAAAACAAAGCAAAGCTAATTATAGAGCTCAAAAAAGCAACCAATTAACCCAACACAACAACTAAGAATGAAAACACACAATAGGTAATTTTATAACGATGCTGTACCTACCTAATCAGTACACCACCGAGCAAAGATCAGCAAAAAACTAACCTAATTGCCAGTCACTAATACTAAGTAAGACCATTCCATTAAAAAGATATATGAAGAAGATTGATTGAAAGTTAAAGTTTTGCAAACTTAACCCATGTCATCACAAGTAACACTAAAAATAGAAATACTGAATAATAGTAATACAAACATAAATATATTAACTAGGTAGTCAAAAAACACATATATATGAAGAAGAAGATTGATTGTAAGTTAAAGTTTTGCAAACTTAACCCATGTCATCACAGTAACACTAAAAATGGAAATACTGAATAATAGTATTACAAACATAAAAATATTAACTAGATAGTCAAAAAACACATATACAAAAATTGAATGTGTGAATGAATTGGACTTAACTCTCCAAAAAATAAAATAGTATGACAAATAGTAAAAAAACACAATACATAACTTGAATAAACAAAAATTAGCATAAATAAAACATGTCTAATAATTAAATGAAAAAGTATTAATTTGAACTAATGATAGATAATAAAATGGTAATAAGTAAGAATATATACATATATACACACAATAGCCACCTTAGAATCTATTAAGAATTCATAATTAGGCTACAAGCTATATAATTCGCTTACTATAATAAAATATATATATATATATTAAAATTAAGTTGTTTTTATACTGAAAAAAAAACAAAAGTATACTGCTAAAATAGTTTGAAGAATGAAAAGATTAAAGGATTAAAAATTATTCTACAGTTTTTGAATGCATGTCTGTAAATGGTTAATTAACATTGAAAATATCTTAAATATTGGTTGAAAAACACAAAAAAATAGGAAAATAAAACTAAAAAATTAAAAAAATCTAGAGAAAGAAAACAATGAATAAAATAGTGAAATGAATTATATCTTTTGAATGTTTTGGAATATTACACCGAATTTACATCAGATTATGCTATGAACTCAGGAACATGTTAATTTTTAGTGAGCTCGAGACCCATTTTTCCCTTATGAATATTAAAATGCCCGTGGAAATATAGTTCTCTATTTTCTTTTCCTTTTATGAGCTCCAAATTGAAAAGCACTCTTTTTATTTCCATCCAGCTTTAGTCTCCCCATTCTTTTTTTTACTTCAGAAAACCTCAAAAGACTTTCCTATTTTTTTTCGTAAGTGGTAACGAGTTCCTCGTCACTTCGAGGTAGAAAATACCTACTTCTGTTGCTTCTTTCAAAAGCATCTGAAACAAGTATGAAAAGAATACGGGAAAAATGTTTTCTAAAATACATTTTTGACAAATGTATTGCAGTCACGTGATCATTTTCTCCTTTCATCCATTTGAGAGAGCTCTGCAAGCAACAAAGACATTCTTTTTCAACTTTTTGGATATTTCAGTCACGAAATATGGCGCCCCTTTCATATTGAAAATCAACCGACGCTTCTTATACGAACAACAAAGAAACCTGCGTTAGTAGAAAGCAGATAACAGAAAAATTATTTGATGTTCTGCGTTAGAGTCATATAATCTATTTTCATTCATGAAAGAAATCTTGTGAAATAAATATTCACTAAATTTTTTGAATAAATCACAAATTCTTTCCGAACACTGTACATTATTTTGTAGTCTCTAACTATTAACTTTCGCTTAACTAACCACATATATAAATTAACAATCATTTTTCATATATATATATATATATTTTAGGATTACCTTTATTAATTACAGAGCTTTTTACGTTCACACTAATTCAGTGCTTCTCAACCTTTCGGACCGAAGTGGCCGAGTGGTCTAGGCATCGGATCATGGCTAGCGTGTCATGAGTTCGATCCTAGTACCACTAAAGACCCGCCGTGTATGGGAGCGATGCACGTTAAATCTGTCGAGAGCTCAAAAGTCCTCCCGTTGGTGTGGTGTGGTAGTTAGGAAGAGGGGGGTGCCAGCTCAGGTGTCGTCCGCGTCACTTGACCATGGTTCAAAATTACGCGGACCGTCACCAAAAGCCCTCGTGTTGCTAATCAGTGCGACGTTAATATTCTCTCTCTCTTTCTCAAACTTTCAATGTTTACGACTCCATTTTCAATCTTAGTTTTAATCGGTATCAATCTTAGTTTTACAAAAATAGGTACTGTATCCTAAATATATCTAAATTATTTTTAATATATATTTATTTTTAACAGAACTGTCATGTAGGAATTTACAAGTCACCTTAAAAAACAAAGCAAAACAATGAATGAACATACACATTTTTATAAAATGTGTTTCAAAGCCACTCACTTTTGCTCTATAAATATGCGTAATACAATTTACAAACAGTTTACTTAAAAAAAGCGTACAACTGACCGAAAATCAAAACACTGAATTAAAGAAGAATAAATTTTCCTATAATTATAAAAAAACAATGATATCTGCAAAAAGTTAACATTTTCTGTACGAGATTTTTATCAAACTTTTCATTTCCTCCTTTCTGAAAGAAAAAAACTTTTTCATTCTTTTCATGTTCCTTTTTTATTATTTAGCTATCGCTTTTTCTTCTAAACATCAATTTCTTAGCGTGTAATTGAAAGACTAGGTTATGCAAAGTTATTTAAGCATTTACATTATGCCACCCCCGCCATTTTCATCAGCATTTTTAAAAAAAGTAATTCTAGAAAAAATTAACACGAAAAATTAAAATAAAAAACAGCGACAGAGAAAAAAGTAAAAGTCCTGAAAAAATACTCAAAAAATTAGAATAAAATGAATGAGCGCCTAAGTGAAAAAATTAAAAGATCAATCAAAAACAGTCCAGAAATATTTTAAAGAGTAAAAAGTAATTAAAATCAATTGAGCTCAAACAAAACCAAACATAACTTTCAAATGGAAATGATTATATTTAAATATCGATAACACTTAACCTAATTTATGATCCTGTCTGATTTGTTATTATCTCAAATGAGGAAAAACATTTTATAAAGTATTTTTTTAACTATTTTGACAAGGAAATGTATAAAAACTCACAAAATGTCTAAATACTAAGAAAATTTATTAATCTATGAGACTTTGTAACACTTCTAATGTCAAAATCAAACCTGAAAATTTAAATACGAGCTTCAGTACACTTTTTAACACTGAACACATTTCATTAATAAATTTGAATAATGCTTAAAACAGCTCAACTTTCGCTTTTATTAGAAGGGGAATTCTATTATAACTTACCGGATTAAGACTAACCTTCTTAAAATTTTTAAATGCAACGTAGATTCACAAGAATTAGAAAAGTTTATATAATCCATACTGCTCGGACGATTTCAAATTATATTGATTCAAATATTTGATCGAATCCTTTTTATCTCTCTCTCTCATTGTCCAAGCATATTTTTCTTAATTTTATCTTGTTTATCATTGATATCAAAATTCAGTAGAACATCTTTTAGAAACAAATAATCTCAAGTTTAAATAATAATAATCTCAAAATTGTATGATCAAAATGTATTTCACTCAGAAGATATTTTACACGGATTATAAAGCAATTACTTCCATGATATATTACGTAAGTTTATCATATTTTAATAATGGTATTATATTCCTCGTATAGTTTCTAAACGCGGCGTTATGAAGGAGTAAGTTCATAACATTGATTAAAAGTAGATAAAACGTACTTTCACTTTAAGCAAAATTTGAACTCTTTTTAGTGCTTTAAGAAGCAACTTTTTACCTAGATTTTTGATATATATTACATGTATTGATGTTTCAAAATTAGTATTGTTGCGTCTTTTATAATAAGTCTAAAATTAGCTAAAATTTTTAATGTTAGAAACTCACTTTCAGTTATCTATAATCAAGGATTTAAATTAGGGATTCTCAAACTGTGGGGCACGCCCCTCTAGGAGGACGTGATAACCCTACTTAGGGGGGGAGGGCTAACATATTGAAAAGTCAAAAATAAAAGGATTATGAAAAAAAATATTGATTTACAGAAAGGAAGCAAAACAAAAAATACATTCTGACGTAATAAAAAATAAAATATACAAATACACTGATATAATATGCTACTTATAAATGTATCAGTACTGTCTAATGTATTTGATAATTTATTAATAATAAATTTAGAACGCAAGTTAAATAATTAATAGTGATTCTCATGTGTTGGTCTTGCAGAACAAAGTTTTTCAAAGGAAGATTTAATATTAGAAATGGACACATTTTAAGTCCGATAGGTTTCCCAGACAGTAGCACAGATGTCACGAAAATGCCAGACGTGATGGATATAAGATAGAGAGCAAAATATACGAGACTATTTTTTTAATGACATTTGTACTTTTAGAAATGAATAAGTGAGAAAACAACTATTTAAGGTAATAAAATATTATTTTGCAATCTGTTCCAATTTTAAAAAAAATTAGAAAATATAAATAACACAATACTTATCCTATATTACTTAAAAGTAATCTATACAAAATCTAATATATTGATAACGTGTACGGTATATAATTAGGTAACGTCTTAGTGTAGCTTTAAGCATTATTATTGCGTTCAATACATTGTTATTGTAGGGGTTGATGAAAATTATGATTGATAATTGGGTCACAAATACTGAATATTTAAGAATCACAGATTTAAATAAAAATACAGTTTCCTAATTAATTACGAATCACTAGTGATTTAATGTTTGAATCGTCTGATCTGTCTATCATTTTCTATGTCTTCAGAATATTGGGATAGACAGAAAACAAATTCGTGTAAAGAAAATATGACATTAGATCAATTCAAATTTCATGTTTAATGGTAAAATTTTAGGGATTAACTAAGTAGGGATTTTTTTTTTTTTTTTGCACTTACTTAAACATGATTTTATACAACAATATTTATTGTACAAAATTAGTTTGTTATTTAAATGTATTAAACTAATTAAGCATTTAATTTCGTTTCACGTAAAATATAATTTTAAAATGATTTATATGCTCAAGGAATAATACGAATTATTTAAAACTCAGAAAATAAAATAAAGTACTGATGGTTTTTTCGAATTTAGAACATTGGATCCTTATAGATTTTTAGCAAAGCATATCACCCTTTTCACACAAAAATTAGAGAAAATAATTATAATTTACCTTAATTCTAAATTTTTATTCTATTTTCGTATGAATGGTGTTTAGAGCATTATAATAAGCATGTGAATACCATGATAAATAGCACGATGAAATAATTCTTTAATGAGTTATTAGTCAGTAGGATAGAAATATCTTTATGAAATTGTGATTTTTTTAATCTATTTTTGAAATGTTTATAGTGAAGTTTAAATAAATCAATGTTTTGTCTTCAGTCATCTTGAAAATATTTTCGATGACTGAACATTGAAGTACATTTAATTACAGGTAAGCGTGTATTTTATTTTTTATTGTGTCAGAATTTTTTGTTTTGCTTTATTTCAATAAATAGATAATTTTTAAAGAAATCTTTGTTTTCGACTTTTTGATATATTTGTGCCCCCCACTTAGGAGTTCATAGGGGGGGGGGTGCACATCACTGTTTGAGAAACTCTGTATTAAGGTGTTAGTGAAATGATTGCATCTGTTAATACATAAAATTGAAATAGTTAATTTTCTTTGAGTAAATTATATTGTTACGTAGATAGAGGTAAGGATTTTATGCTATCAGTCTCAAAGAGCAAGACATTTCTTCAGGAGTGATAAAAATTTATTGCAGAAAGACAACCTTAAAATACAGGATACAGCTTTAGAATTTGCTTAATAAATCCCAGAAGGTCTTCACACTTTGTACGGCACTCAGACACAAATTTCAGTGTCTAAACATACACATACTCAAGGATTAAGATTATTCACTAACACTAGCTCAAAACTAGCAACTAATCTAGTCCTCAATGGTCAAATTAATACTGACTCAACTTCAGTAAGAGGCTTCTATTTAGAGTAGGCACGGATCTTTCGAGAAAGATCCACTTACTTCAAAGAGACCGTGATATTAAAATATTTCTCCAATAATTTTCAAAAACATCCATTTGGTCACCATCTCTCCAAAATCGGTGACCAATATCGTTACCAAGTCACTAATATGGTCAGAAAAATGGTTGCCAAAAATGAGGACAGCTTGGCTTAATCGCCAACATTTTGCCAGGCTTCCATTGCATTGCCATTATAATGTAAGAAACGGCATTGCTTGCACTTATTACACTTTTAAAGTAAAATAAAAACAACAGAGAGTAATATTCATGCATTACACATCCAGATATAAACTATTTTCACTATTCAAAGCATTCACTACATAAAATTTGTTACAATGTTTAAAAGAAATAAAGATGTAGAATTATATAAGTTTATGAATTTTTTAAAAAGTATAATTGGCTTGGAAAAATCTGCCTAGCTCTTAATTAATTTTGTCTTTTTATCTTTTTTTTTTTTTTTGTTTTTGGATTTGATGGTGACATGATTGAAAAAATATATTAAACACATGTACAAGCTTGACGTACATGGAAATCTGCATGTAAAATTAGGGGGGGGGGAATTGGCGCTTGTATAGACTGAGAAGTATTTACATGGCAACTTCCTTAGCTCAAAGTATAAAACACATTGCGTTTTGGTAATTATCAATAATTTAAACTACATCTGAGGCTTTGTTTATTATGGTATTGTGTTGTCACTCGTATTTCTTGTTTTTGTTCAAAAAGCGTAAAATTGAGTTTAAATAGGATTCGTTATTTTATTGTGTCCATTGTACTTGGTGTGTTTACAAAATTTCTACCTCGAAACAATGAATTTCACATTTGTCTGGTTCCTTTTCTAGAAAAATAGACAATAAGACATGATTTAACTATTAATTTTTATATTTGTTATTGATCTGACCTCTTTTGTTCTAATTTCCCATTAAACTCACAATTTAGAGGGGAAAACAATAATTAAATCCCGATAATTGTTAGAAAGCCATAAAAACTGGAACAATCCAGGTTATAAGCAACTGCATAGTACCGTATTAAGGAGTAAATAACTAAATTTATTGCTTAAAAATTAATATATAGGATTTTAATTATATTTGAGAGGGAAAGGGATGAGAAAGCGCCTCCTCACAAATCGTTTCCTTCCAACATTTTCTCCTTCATGCGTCTTTAAGGCACTGCCAAAATACAAGAGGTGATCAAATGAAAAGGTACGAAACGACACGGTGGGTACAAATATAGACTTTATTCAAAATATACACCATAGGCTTGAGCACAACGATCCCACTGATGAACAAGCCGCAGGATTCCTTGTTCCCAGAATTCCTGTGGCTGTGACGAGACCCAGTCCTTAACAGTGTCCTTGAGTACGTCGTCCGAGTTGAAGCGCTTTCCTTTCAGGTGTTTCTTCAGTGGACCAAACACATGGAAATCGCAGGGTGACATGTCCGGACTGTAGGACGGATGGTCCAACGTCTCCCATTGGAACTTGTCCAGTTCCATTTGTGTGACTCTGGAGACGTGTGGACGCGCGTTATCATGGAGCAGAACCACACCCTCCGTGAGCAGCCCCGGTCTTTTGTTCTTGATGGACCTGCGTAGGCGTCGGAGTGTCTCACAGTACACATCGGAGTTAATGCTTTTTCTGTGCTCGAATAATTCCACAAGTTGTGGACCTTGAACGTCGAAAAAGACAGTGAGCAATACCTTGCCTGCTGACTTCACGGCTCTGAACTTTTTAGGGGGAGGTGACGATGCATGCTCCCACTGCATGCTGTCCCGCTTTGTCTCTGGCTCGTAGTGATGGCACCAGGTCTCATCGCCTGTGATGATCCGCTTCATGAAAACGGGGCCTTTATGATACCGAAACAGATGTTGCAGTGCTAGTCCCATACGCAGTTTCTTTTGCTAGTCGGTGAGCTGCTTTGGAACCGAAGCGGTACACTCCTTCCGAAATCGTAACCTGTCGTGAACAATTGTCTACACGGTTCCATAGCTGACATCCACCTTCAGCGCCAACATTCGCAATGCGACACGCGATCACTTCTCACTAGGTTGTCTACCTTGTCGATGAGATCGCTCGTAATGATAGCGCATGCCTGGCATGGTCTCTGGTCATGGCCTGCACGAAAACTCGCACTCAATTTTTGACAGACTTGTCAGAGACACATTCCTCCCCGTAAACGGTCACCATCCTCCGATGAATAGCTGCCGGTTTCTCACCTTCCGCTGTCAGAAATCGGATAACACTTCGCTGCTCCTCAATCGTCGAATTTTGCAACGCGAACGCCATCCTGTCCTCATACGTACTGCCACATCATTTGGACGCCGCTTTTTATAAGAGCCTTTGCTCTCTCCTGCGCATGCGGGCACCCGCGCATGATCCGATCCCAGTCAGAGTCTCCAATGGCATCCCGAGATGTCTCGCTACATTATCCCTTGGCGGAATATGCAAATATTTAACTGTTTCATTTTTATGTCGTTTCGTACCTTTTCATTTGATCACCCCTTGTAGAAGAGTTGTCCGAATTTGCAAATTTGTTTCTTATGCAAAACACAATTAGCGACGAATTAGATTGACAAAAATCTAGAGTGAGTGAATATGTTTATTACGTCGCACAAAAAAGCTACAGGCCAATATCTAAGCTGGCCAACCCTTTTTGAACTTCCCCACCATGCCAACGGAAGGATTTTTAACCTCAAAGGATTTAAAGTACATTATTCTCTCTGCACGGTGGTCTTGACAAACTCTATAACGGGGACAATATAACCTGACAAATAACGGGGACCTGAGCTATAACCTGACAAAATTTCAAAGCTCCAAACTTAAAAAACACAAAATTGTGATAGCTGTTACGTTCGTTTTTATTCACATCACTATGGCAAATCAAAACTTTAAACTTACTTATCTCGGAAAGATAAAATAACTTGTCTGTCTTCATTTAAAATGCTAAGGCTTTCTTTCTATTGTGCCTAATGCTTTGATTGTTTTTTACCTATTGCTAATAGTACATGTAACAAAAGTTGGTATGAGTTTTTTGAATCAAAACAAAACTTATTTTTTTTAAAAATAAATAAACTCAGAACTTGTAATTTTTTAGGAAATTTTCAATAAGAATTCACAAAAAGAAGTATTGCACGAATACCAATTATGTTATTGCAAATTTCATACCAACTTTTGTTATACATAGTTGTACTTACTTGTAAATAAAATTTCAAGCGTGTATGTAAATTTTTGTAGGAGGAGTAGCGTTTTAAAATAACTTCAAAAATGTTAAGTTTTTTCCTTAAAAAATTAAATTGCTAGCTTTTTATGAAACTTTGAGCACAAAATCAGTTTTACGTAGTATACACACATAGGAGGCAACCAAAAAAATTTTGAAGATCCTTAAATTAAAAAGTTTTGCTTAAATCGTACCATGTCCCCTTAATTAAAATAGGGAGAACGTCAACGACCCTCATCATTCATATTATTCCCAGTTAAACCAGCGTCCACTACTTTTAAAATAACGAGGGGGCATTAAATATTATAAAGGAAAAAGAGGTTGCCAGATTACTTTCCTAAGTATACATGTCAATTGCAGGAACAGAGCCCATGTAACAAGAATAAGTAGTACCTGGAAGATTATATGAAAAGCTGACAAATATGCATCTACAAACACTATACAGTAGAGCGTCGTTTATCAATTGGGACCGTACACCGTTCGGATATGCAGTTGTTCGGATAACCGAAAGCCGAATGCGATCCATGCAGTATATGAAATCGGACCCTATACGAATATTGAAAATCAACACATGTGGGAAACGTGCTTGAAGAAAAAGCAAAATAGGCGCAAAATGTCGCAAATTTACCTTTATTTGTAGAAAATAATCACTTATTTTTGCTGTACCAATGTACCATTCTACAGCTTCATTTTTCGCTTCAAAGTCTCTGATTCTCTTGTGCAGCAGTAGTTGAGTAGGACAGCGCCCTGAGTGCTGTTCGTACCGCGCCATAGCTGCCTCTAACGTTGAAATGTGTCAGCATTTGATGGAACCTTGCTACTTTCGTTGTTGTTGTTTTCGTCATCATCCGTTTAATCGTCAGCAGGGTCGGATCATTGCACGGGTGTCACAATCTCATCATTTAGCACTTGATATCCACATTCTTCTTCGGTTGCTTCCCTCATGACTTTCCTTTTTTTCGCACCATGTTCAGAGTCAAGTTTTGACGCAAAATTTAAAAGGTTTCCTCGGCTTTTTAATGTCAAATGTTTTTTATGTCTCGGCTTTTTAATGTGTTGCCTTTATAACTTATAAAACTGTGCTAGAGACGCTCCACTTTCTTCCTTCGCGAGATGGTTCAATATTTCAAGTTTTGTCTCTATGTTCAAGACGTTGCGCTTCAGTTTTAAATTCAAAGCTATAGCAGTTCACAACTCAACAAAAGAGAACGTATACACTCCCTCACTTGGAAACAAATTGACCTAATATTCCACGCAGCTGTTTACCAAATCACACACAACTGAAATTCACCAAATATCCCTCACCTTGGATTTTCCTGTCACTTTTCAACTCACGCGAAACAACTGTTTAGCATTTCACTGTTCGAAAACGTGTCCAGACTTTGGTTCGGATATTTGACGCTCTGGATAATAAACGTTTGGTTAGATGACGATCTACTGCAGTTTCTCGGAAACATTAAGAGATGTCACGCCGAAGTGCACGGAGTAGTATAGAGCAGGGAAGTTTCTTCTATATGAGGTAGAAAATGCTCCAAGTTACAACTGCATCGACAAATTGAACTTGAAATCCTGGGCTAAAAGGATGGCAAAAATATTCAGTTCTCAACTACAGAACACTTTTCATGCGTAAACTAGTCATACCTGGTAATGAGTGGCGAAAGTGTGTGGAGTCTGAAAGAATCACAGCTACACTATTCATGATGAGGCAGTGATGAGAAACTAAACGTTTTGAAATAAAATTATTTTGTAATTTCAGGAATTGTGTAAGTTGTCTAAAGTAACTTGAAACAAGTTTTGTGGTCAGAGACGTAAGGACAAATAATGAGTATAAAAAAAAGCAGAGCAGCGATTTATCCATATCTGCAGTGTTGAATACTCAGTAATAATTAAGAAGAAGAAAATATTCTCTACGAAGAATAATTTCATTAAGTTTTGATTACATTATGACAAGCAGTCGGACGCCAAACATCTTTGGGTAATGTATTTAAAATTAAATTTAAAAGTACAAAAACAAACAGTTAAGAGATTTAACATTCATAGGTACAATGAGAAAACGTTTATAGAAAATACAAATAAAATTAGTTAATGGGGACACAGGTTCAACTAGAGACTCACGGGTCAACAGCCGCACCTCGATTGACGGCTTCTTTAATCTTCAGCTAGTGGTCGCTGTCGGCATATTGGTTTGTTAGAACAGTAATTTTAAATGTATGAATTTTTGCGCAAAAACAGCTCATGAAGACTCTGACCTCCCTATCAATGACGGTAGTCTAGTGGTCAAATTAACGGACTCATGGAAGGCTTGTTATGAGTTCGATCTAGTTGTGCTGAATACCCGTCGTGTAGAGGGGCCAATGCACGCTAAATTTGTGGAAGCTCAAATGTCATCCCTTGGGTAAGGTGGGGAAGTTAAGAGAGAAGGTGCCTGTGTTCAGGTATCGTCCTCATCACTACACCGTGTTTCAAAATTTCGACGTCCATTGCTAATAGCCTGCGGGCATATTTATAGACAGACTTTAATATAACAGTTATTTAAATTGAACAAATCACTATAAATTGCGATTTGGTGAGAAAATAAAATACATAAGAAAAAAAAAACTTTTTTCAGAGAATGAATTAACTTAAAGGAGAAAAATAATGTTTTGTTTCTGTGTTTCTATTTTTTCCTTTCAAAAAATCCACAAGGCAAAGCAAAAAAGCACCATGAAGTAAAAAATTTTTTTATACAAAATAAGATAAATGCAAAAAAAAAAAAACAAAAAAAAAAACAAATCAGATAAGGGAAATAAAAAAATTAATGCAAATAAATGCATTTTCGCTAAATAAAATGATGTGTGTTGATTTTTAATATATAAGCACAACATCATACAATAAGCACTCACATATATACGTATATTTGTATAAATATGTATTTATAAAACATCCTTTCATACTAAAAAGATCTGAAATGAGATGAACATGACAAACATAAATAATTTTAAGGTATCCCAGACTATATGCGATAATTTTTTTTTTTTAAATGGAAATATGGGAATTTTTTTGTTGTTTTTAGATTTGTTTAGTACATTTCAAGAAAAATATGCTAATATTAAGAATAGAAAAAGAAATTATTACTACAAAAATGGGAAAAAATGGTAAACAGTGACAAAAAATAACATAAACGCTGCCCATTCTGTACCAAAAGTTTAAGAACGGATTTTCGTTTTTTTAATTCTGATGTGTTGATATGTTATTCATTTTTGAAATGATTTTCAGAATAACAGATATTTTAATTTTTACAAAAACTAGAGTATTTTATCTTTATTATTATATGAAACTGCTTAAAAAAACAGCGGTTATATTCACATAAGGGCTGTAAATTTTGTAATAAAACAGTGACTGATAAATCTGAAGATTGAAACACTTCTACTATTATGCAGAACATACACAAAAAAATACAGTTAATTATTTTCAAAACATTTTTAGCAATCGCTGGTCCCGTTTGATTATTTTAAAAAAACACATTTCGAGTAACACGCGTTTTAAATTATGAGAGAGAAAGAGAGACTTGTGTGCTTAAAGTAGTGGCATCTGCTTTTACTGAAACAATTGTAGTTTTTGTTCTAGTGAACAGAAAATAAATTTGGTATTTTTATAAAGCTAAAAAGATGGATTATAAAATACAATTATAAAAAAAATGTCAAATTTTGGCAAAATTCACAATTTTGGGGTAGTCGGATACCTTACGTAATAAGTAATGACACGTATACAAGATAACTATAATTGTGAACCAATTATGTTCCAGAAGTAGGATATAAAGCCACCGAAATTTTTTTAAGCCCATTTATAATTTGAACAAGAAAGTTCTTATATATTAGAAATATTTTATCTGAAAACGTTTCATATATGTTTCTTTTTAAGATGACCAGTCCTCTAACCGAGAAAAGAATCCAAAATCCGTGTTCCCTAACTATCATTTCTTACATCCACTTCTTTTGTGAGGCAATTTCCAATAATGTGTAGACTATCCGGTCTTACAATGTAGTTCTACAATAATACATCTCCACGGGCACCATTACTAAAGACGAACAAAACGTGTTTTTACATTTTTGTTTCCCTTTGTCTTGAGTTTAATGTCCATGCCTCATTTCATTCGGTCAAGATTCCCTTGAAGATAGGAAGCACTAAAGAAAACTTTGTTTTTTGCTTTGATATTTTGTAACTGATATAAAAGTTCTCGAAATTTTACAGTAAAGGTGTGGTACGCTTTGTGGTTGTTTTTTCCCGATGAAAACAAAAAGAGAGATTCCGTATTTACAACTTCCAAAATGAATCGAATTTGTGAAGGTTTTAACTAAGCTTTGTCAAACTGCAACGGATTTATTGCGATATTTAGCAAAATCCATTTTAAAGTAAAGCGGGAATTATCTCAATGTTACAAAATACTAAGGTGAAAGTAAATTTTTAAAAGAAATAAATGTGTCAATGAAAAAATCATTAATCTTTTTGAAACACTCCATTGGAATACATTTAAAAAAGAAATACATTAAAAGAGAAATTTAGCTAGAATGGAAAAACTATTATGATTTCCCTAGCTTTCACTGGTTTAAGACAGTGAAACAGGGTTAAACAGCGTTTTGTGAGATCTCAACTTTCCCCTACAGTGGAAATTACCCACATAATAGCACCGGAGATAAGCCAAGGTAAAGGCCCAAAACCCAAGGGGGTGAAAATAACAGCAATATAATAGAAATTGGAATATTAAATTACTATAGGATTCCGGGTGAAATAGACAAATATAAATATGTATAAACAAAAAATATTTGCAAAAGTGGTTAATAATGATTATGTCCATAATTAATAATAATATAAATGAGCAAAGAAACTATAATCTTATGTGATGTCTACAAATTCCATGAGTGTACTGACTCAATGTACAAAAAACCCCCAGCAAAACTATGAATAATGGAGCCATCTATATATATTTTTAGTAACTAAACTTATTATAGGATATAATAAGAAAATTATATACTGTACACTAAATAGAAATGAATATATTAAATAATAATAATTAAATAGCTATAATTTTGAAGACATATATGTTGGACGGCGTCTAGGGGAAGGTTCGATTTTAATGTTAAAATAAGCACGCAGAGTTAAAATAACTTAATTTATTAATAACACAACTAAAACATTTACTATTTACAAGGGGTTTTAAATAACTCGAGATAGCACCATACTAATTCCGAAAACACGTACTCTTTCTCAAAACAACGGAGAGACTGATTTCCTCTGACCTGCCTTCGTCCAAGCTTTGGTGCAACTCTCGGTTTTTCTTTTCTGCCCCCTTTATAAATACATGACCCCATTGTATCGCGCAGCTAAAACTCACGTGGTTTCGATTAGTGGTGCCATCTCTTACAATAAAAATCAAAAGAAGTAAAAGAAAACTTGCACTCCTTTCCTACATATATTTGTATATAAAGTTAGCTGCATAGTTATATTCTAGGCAACTTTGAAAGATTTTTTAAAATTATTAATTCTCAATACTTCTTCAGGTACTAAATCATATATATATATATATATATATATATATATATAACGGGAAGATAAAAGTTAGAAGTGGACTTGCGATTTAGTTTTAGATCTAAAACTAAATCGCTAGTCCACTTCTAACTTTTATCTTCCCGTTACATCTTCAAATATTAAATTTATTACCCAGTTCGGGAAAATATAACACATGGCTTTTAAACATCTCCGCCGCTCCTACCATTAAATTTTATTACCTATATGTCACGCTTAAATTCTCAAGTATACCTCTTGAATCAGAAGCGTACTTGAATAGCATATGGCTTCTGAGGGGCCGCCTATTCATATGGTTTACTCGTGTCCGTCTCTCTCTCTCTTTTACAGACCGATTACAAAATGATCTCAGGGAATAAAGACGGTTAAACTACAATGTCTTGAACATCACTCAAAAAACCACGACATATATATATAAGGATAATTAAATTATATCTAAAACTAAATTGCTAGTCCACTTCTAACTTTTATCTTCCCGTTACATCTTCAAGTATTTAATTTATTATCCAGTTCGGGAATGGATTACATATGTCTTTGAAAGATCTCGCCGCTCCTACCATTAATTTTTATTACCTAGTATTTCAAATATACCTCTTCAATAAGGAATGTACTTGAACAGCCATATGGCCTCTGAAGAGGTCGGGGACTCTTGAGTTTTAACACGTGTCCGTCTCTTTCTCTCTCTCTCTTACAAACAGATTACAAAATGATCTCATGGAATAAAGACGGTTAAAAATATTGTCTGGATGATCACTCGAAAAACACGATATATATATATATATATGTATATATATATGCATATATATGTATATATATGTATATATATGTATATATATGTATATATATATTATATTATATATATATATAATCGACGTTGGCCGTTGAAATGCATTCTTTAATAATATGATCGCTATTGTTGATGGTTTCTTTGGATGATATTGACCAGGCGTCCGGTGATTGATTAAAACTTGTTTATTATCCATCTTGAACACATAAGACATTACAGAGACGACACAATATAAGCACACACAAACACATTGCAGATGGCTACATGTTTACGCAGACAAAATACAGAAGCGAAGGAGAGTTGCTCTCCAGGAATCTTGGTATTTATAGGCTTCTCAAATCACATGATCTGAGTGGGTGGATAGGTGTAGTTTAAAATACTCTCGTTAGGCGGCGGTTTAACTTATTACTAAAACGTTGGTCCTGAAGGGATGGACCATTGGCAATTAAAAGATATTTTAAAAGGATTATATTAGTGGGATTATTACATATATATATATATATGTATATATATATATTATATATATATATATGTATATATATATATTATATATATATTATATTATATATATATATTATATATATATATATATTATATATATATATATATTATATATTATATTATATTATATATATATATTATATATATATATTATATATATATATTATATATATATTATATATATATATATATATATTATATATATATATATATTATATATATATATATATTATATATATATTATTATATATATATATATATATATATATTATATTATATATATATGTATATATATATATATTATATATTATATATATATGTATATATATATATTATATATATTATATATTATATATATATATATATGTATATATATATATATTAAAAGCGATGTTTTCAAACTAGAATATCATAGAAAATAAAGGTTTCAAATAATTTTATTCTTTGTTATTTTATTATTAATACCGAATTTATTGAACTACCTACAGGTCTTTTCTTAAGGATTTCTTAATAGAATTTTACATGAATAAAAATCTATAACTTTAATAATAAAGTTGAAGAACTTTAATACGTAGTAACTGAAGTAAATTAGAAGGTCAGAAGTGGTCTTTTAATACTACTATTTAACTTCAAATACGTCCTATTCAATAAGTTTATTTGTCTACATCTTTACAAAGTAATTATAAAAATTGAACGTATATATATATATATATATATATATATATATATATATTTATAAATGAAAAATCATGTACATTCTCCTACAATCCAGGACATACATAACATTTAAAAAAAAAGTTAGCTACTAAGAAAATGTCAACAATATTTCTAATAATTCAATTTAAAGTTAATTTGTACTGAAGATGTAAAAAGACAAATTGAATTTTTATCTCTTAAAAATATGACTGGATACAAAGATTTAAAGCTTATTTTCATTCAATTCTGAGACAATATTTTCAGACAAAGTAATTAAGATTTATTTTCTTTATGAGTAAAAAAAAAGAAACGAATTCTACAAATACTTTCACAAATTAAATAAAACAAAAATACGTGTATAATTTAAATAAACGCAGTTAAGGTGATTTTTTTTAAACCTTATGT
The DNA here is from genome assembly GCA_019973975.1 of Trichonephila clavata. Classification (NCBI taxonomy): domain Eukaryota; kingdom Metazoa; phylum Arthropoda; class Arachnida; order Araneae; family Nephilidae; genus Trichonephila; species Trichonephila clavata. The sequence continues at coordinate 28,997 of BMAO01028146.1, forward strand.
CTAACTTTTTCAAATTGTATTGAAATATAAGAGGTCTATTGCTTTTCAATTTCTCTGGTACTAAGGTATTATTAAACATGACTAGAAGATATAATTTACCAAAATTGTTAAAGATGACTAGCAATCACATGGATGGAAAATGAAGTATCCTCATAGATGTTGCCAGACATCTTAATGTATCTTATAGTATGGTCCAAACAATCTAAGACAACATTGTCCGACTTCCAGCAATCCACTTCCATATATTGTCTAACTACTCTATTCACTATATATCTTAAGGCGATATGGTACCATCTTCAGAATTTCTTTCATTTTTAATATTTGATATTTGGTTATAATAGTACTTTATAAAGGTTAATATTTAATCATAAATCCATACAAAAAATTGTAAATGTATTGCAAAATATTTGTAAAATTTAAATTTTTTAAACTTTTTTTATCATTTTTAAAATTCTTAAGGCTTTTTAAAATGTTTCTTTTCTTTCAAATTTTTTTTTAAGTACCTTAAAATATACTACATAAAACTGTGCATGTTTTTTTTTTTTGTTTTTTTTTGCTGCTGCTTTTGAATTTTTTTATAGTTAAACTTCCAAAAGTTCTAAAAAAAAAAAAAACATTAATTTTGATTTTGAAGTTTTTTTGGAAAAGTACTAAATAATTTAGAGCTAATTACATGCACAGTTTTACAGAACATACATTTCAGAACATGTAGAATAAATTTCAAATCCATACTTCAATTATCAAAAAAGCCTTAGTGTTTTGAATAATAGTATATGTACAAAAATTCAACATAGAGAAATAAAAGGTTGAAGTTTTCATTCCATGAATAGCATGATATAATATTCATCAAATAGTCTGAAACTTTTATGAAAGGTTAATTAGCTTATTTAAAACTGCTTACCATAAAAAATTGGAAAAATGTAGAACAATTAAACAGTATACTGGCATAATGAATATATAGAAGAAAACGAATGAAAGACCAATACATCATAAAACTTTATTTTAATACTTATAAAAAAATAAATACGCACACTTCAGAGCTAATGTAATTGGTATCGCCTATATGGTGCAGCTTTAAAAAGTGATACTAGCTCTTAGGGAATGTACTAAATCTGCAAAGGTTTAAAATACCAATGCGCACCTCATTGAATAAAAACAAAACTTCAGAGCTAATGCCATGCTCAGTTTGACAACTCAAATAATGCACAACATACACAAAAGATGTTTATGTCTTTATTATTTCCATGATTTTAAAAGCCTTCACATGTTAAATATAGTACACGAAGGAAAGCAAAATCAAATAACAATTTATAGGTAAAATATATCGAAATATAAGAAATGCATATGTGCATTTGTTCCAATCTTAAAATATTTAATTAATAATAATGTTGGATTTCACATACATGGGATATATATGTATATCACCAAAAGCAAATATATAAAATTGGGAGAGTTTTGCTATTCTTGCAAGTTAGATTTTTAATTATCTGAGTTATCAAAATGAGATTTAGTATTTGTGCTTTGGGAGAATCCGTTTTGAAGCTTTAATTTAATTCATAATAATATCATAAAAAGCACGCAGAACTTTTAAATCTTGACCTTTAATAAACAATACACAAACTAGAATTTTTGCCGGAATTGCACAATTCTTTCTTGAAATGATTTTTTTAGTGCACATATAATTCTACATATGTCAGACTCTCTTAAGCGCGGTAAAAAATAATTAATTCGTTTTTTTATCAAGCTCTTTTTTAGCAAATGATCTGAAAGGTGTTCGTGGTAGTTGCTGTCGAGAAACAAATATTGCTCAATAACTTGATAAAAGATGCAGGTAAATCTTTAAATTTTGCAGGCATGTTTATAAAAATTTGAGGCCTCAAATTAGCCAATAAAATTTTTCGATAGTATGCTGATTTTTGGGTATCATATCGCCTTCAGTCATGCTTAGATATGCCGTATTCTGTGTAAGAAGGTGCAATATCATCAAAGAAAAACGCAAGTTTATTTTTAACCTTTTATCTACCCTGACGGTATTAATAAGTACTACTCATTTTAAAGTTGCATAAAATAACAATTTTTACGAATACTCTTACGATGCTTAGCAGGAATGTTCTTTTAAATCCACTGTTCTAAGATGTATGGCAGCACGGGTTCTATGATGAGTATTTTAGCAGGAAATGCGAATAGTTTTATAGCAGAAGTTGCAGTTTCAGCTGACATTTTGATCAGATTGCGAAGATTGTCATTTTTATTTCGAAAAAGTAGTTAATGTCAAAAGGTAAGTATCTTATTTTTTATATGTTAAAGAAAACCTTAGAAAACAATTTGATTATTTATTCAAAGTGAACATTGTATATCATTAATTTTACAGTTGAATTACTTTGTGGTACTTATAAGTACCGACACCACACAGGGTGTTGGAGCAAGAACTTATTCTTTTTTTCGTTCTTGTGACTTATTGTTGTTGTTTGAAATGAAATATCTATTCTTATTAAAAATGAACAGCATTTTAATTTCTTTATGTGTAACTGAGTTTTAACAATAATAGGAGATTTTCAAGTTGCTATTATTATTATTAGTTCCTTTCCTCAGAATGTCTATAAAAATGAAACTCTATCTTCAAGCGGCTTTACATTTATTACAGAACCTACTATCTGAAAGTAGGGATGTACTAATAGATGATTTTCCAGATAAAGAAATCCCAGCAAACTATCTGCTGGAATTTTCGTTAGATTCTTGGGATGTCGATCAAGTGACTGAACTTAAGATGCATTAGTTCATATTAGGAAAATAAAGCCTTTTTTACCCCAGGATGCAATACTTTAAAATACATTCCATCGAAATCTGAAACAAAATCCACAACTTGTAATGAATTTCTGTGTATTAATGGAAAAAAAACTGTTTCTTTGAATATCATTAAATTGAGTTTATGTGTAAAAGAAGTAAGTATAAGTATACATAATTCTTTTTAAAAAAATTAATAATCTTTAAAAATAAATATTTTGTGCTGTAAAATATCAGTGTACTCTGGTTATTTAGCATTTTTCAAATAAAAGTCATTCGGTCTTTTCGTATTATGAGAATATTTGGGACCCTTGTGGGGTGACGGTACTTTAAAGTATTAATTTAATTAATTAGCTCTAACGAATTAAATTTCCCAAAGTTGAGTATTTTATTTATGTATTTCCCTTAATTTTCAATGCAGTGATTCAAAAAAATATTGCAGGAAAAATCTGCAGTAAATCATAATGTGGTAGATAAAAGGTTAAAAGGAAGTCAAATAAGACAGCTATTCACAAATGCTTTCTATTACATGGGATTTTCTTTTAGTCTATTTAGAAGTACTTGGATTTTTTTGAACACAATTTATACATACAGTTTCTGTGAAAAATAATAAAAACTTAGGTCTGACAGTTCAAGTTACTTTGTGAAAGCAGTCAAGGTTGATATATTTTGAACTGTCAAGATTTTGTTTCGGGTTTAATAAAATAACTATTTAAATTAAAAAACATATCAATATTTTAATTCCCTAATTTACTTTATTTCTAAAAAATTTTAAATTGTAGCTTTCATAAAACTAAATTTAAAAATTAAAAATTGAGCACGTTTAAAAATCAAAACGTATTTCAATATTTTTTTTCTTAGATTTTAAAATGAAGGCTGAAATATCTGAATTTCTTTGATTTAAAATAAGTTTTATTAAATATTAAGAAAAAAATAATTACATTTAATATTAGTATTACCCAAAACGGTTACTTTAAAAAAAAAAAAAAGAGGGTTTTTATTTTAAAATAAACACTATTTATGCATACGTAAGAAAGACCATTGCGAAAGCTTTTTTTGTGTTATATAATTAAATTATTAGGGCTAATAAATGTACTAATGTAAATAATATTACCAATCTCATAAAGAAAATATATTTGTTTCTGAACAAATTAAAATAGTTTTTATATTACAAGTTATTTGTTTGAAACACTTTGGAAGACTTTCCAATACTTTAAATAACATTATCATAATTACTAGTATATTTTTGTTTAGTATTTTCACGTTAAGTTTATTTTTATGATTTTTTTTTCTTTTATATTTTGTGATTTATGGTAACGCATATTGATTACGTAATAAAGTAGCTTTCACCAGTTTTATCCTCCTTTGAACATATCATGCTTGATATAATAGTTGAATTTTATTTATTTATTTTTTAAGTTAACCCTAGCGAAAAACGGGTATTTTATCTAGCATAATTTCTTTAAAATTCGACTGTTAAGAAATGTCTATATTGCATCACAATCGCATTATATCTTCAGTATTTGCAAGTCCTATTAAGAAATAAATTTATGCCATGGTATGCCATAAATTTAATGCCATATTTTCTTGCGGGTTGTCATGGAAGTATCTCTTTTTCCTTTCTTTCTCACTCTTTTCAATCAATTTTTTTCTTTCATACATTTGTTGAAGAGTATGGCATTTTTATCATCTACAAAGATAACTGCATCCACATCTCTTTCTTCCTTCGTAAAAAAAAATCTGGGTTTTTCGGTAGAAGTCCATCAAAAAATTGAAAAAAAAAATGAATACTTTCGCAACTTAGCTCTTTTGACTTTAGGCTGAATATAGTAAAATTCTTTAAAACAGTTTTGGAATTTGAAAATTTTTATTTCCTGTTTTTTTTTTATACTTAAAACTTATTTTTAAAAAGTTATATTCTCGTTTCCGGGTGTCTTAAAAAATGCAATGAAAAAAATCTCGAAAATTGAGATCTGTCAGTAATGATTAATTGTGGTAAATCTACCATAGAATTCAAAATTTTGAGTGATTATGGAGCATTCGTGGAATATTCGCCAATCTTACTCTTTTATTCAATTAATACTATTAGCTCACACTCCCTATATGCTTAGATTGTTCACATTTTCAATTGTTAATAAATACTTTCTATTCATCCAATCAAGCTCAAATAAATTTTTAAAAACTTTTAGTGGATAACGCTTGATGTTAATACAGTTTTTTAAATATTAATTCATTAATTTAATTTAATTTTTTAATTTTAAATTTATTTTGCGTTATTTCCATCCTAGTTACCATTAGTGGCAACAGATGGCGCCAGTACGCTTTCTAACAAAGTAGGAATTGACGTTAATTTATTTTTACATTACTAGTTTACTCGTAGATTAAAATAAAGAATGTCGGTTTTCCTTTGCATATATATATATATATATATATACTATTTTATACATTTCACAAACTAATTTTAACTTATCTCAATATTAATGTCTTAATTGAGAAGCACAACAAATAAAACATAAATGTGGTGCTATATGTTTATTATAAGAATATCAATTCACATGTGCGCAATACAGAAGTCAAATGTCAAGAGATCTTAAGAGTTCAAACATAGTTTAAAAAATTCGCTTCTTTAAGAAGAAAAGCTATATTCAACACAAATACAATAGATGCTTATAGCATTCTTCTTCCCCGAATATGACTTGTCAGGTGTTATCTTCATGAATCTTGACATTTAGTCCACTGCAGTTTAAAGAGTTCGCTTCAAGAGAAGACAAACTACAGTGGGATAAATCATAGGGGATATTCACAGCCGTTCACATAGTTAGATATTCTTATTCCACAATTGTCACTGGTCACCTTTATAAACTCTGATGTTTTCAAACAATACTGATGAACATTTGATTTGTAGAATTTTCAAACTTAACAGCTTAAAAAGTTCGCTTCCTGAAAAGACAAGCTACATAGAATGAAGTTATCATACACTCTCCGATGTTGTTATAAGCAAACTTGGTCACATGCATCACATGTCCCGTAAAGTCATAGTGATCTTTGCGTTTCAAGAAAAAACGAACTTTTGTTTCAAATATTGCAGATTAAAGAGTTCGCCTCGTTTGAAGACAAGCTACAATAACAGAAATTATGGCGGACAAGGTTCGTAGCTATAAATATAAATATTTTCTTGATTTCATTTGTGTTGTCAGGCATTCGCTCATTACATGATTTTTAACCATTGTAGCTTTAAAAGTTCACTTCTGGAGAAGACAAACTGCAATAGGAAAAAAATATAGAACTCTGGTTGAAATTTATATATCAACTCAATAAGATATTTTTACTCTTCCTGAAGGATCATTATTTTTGTAGTATATCCTGTTAATATGTTACTTTTTTAAAAAAAATATGTTTTCTCTACATAAACTCTTGACTTTTAACTTTCAAATTCCAAAATATATTTTACATGACCAAAGAAGCAAGACTCTGATGTTTCATGCCTGTTTTTGATGTTCATATCGGCAGAATTTGCAATTGCACCAAAATAATTTTTGCTTTTCCAAATAACACAGATAAATTTCCATTTTGAATAGTGGTTGGTGCTTAGTTGTCTTCATTAAGCCATATCGCTCTCACACTTTAATTTGTAATGAGATTATGGAGACCCACTAGAAATTGTCAGGAAAAGTAATCATTGTTTGCCACAATGTGTTGGAAATCATGGCATTTGTGTCCTGTTGCTGGATCATTTGGTTTTTCCAGCCACTTCAACAACTCTTTCAGAGGTAAGTTGAGTTTTTTGCACAGTTTAGGAGCGTTAGTACCCTCGTAGTCATTAATCAGTTTTTTTAAGTTTTCGGGCCAAAGTAGCACGTCGTTCGGGTCTCAAAGGAAGAGCAGGCTTCAACAAAAATCCAGGTGACAGTGCGGTAGCACATGTAGAGGCAGCGGTGAAACGCCAAAAAAGTTTCATTTTTGTGCGTTTATGATATTTAAGTAGAAACAAACTCAAGTTGTTCAAACAGAAACAACCTCAAGTTCATCAAATAAGAACACAATCAAGTTCTCTAAGTGGAAGCAAGTTCAAATTCAGAGCAGTATTAAAAAGCAACGAATCTCTTGGTATTCCGCAATAAAATGATCATTTTCATATAATTTTACTTTGTTGTTAGTTTACCATTGTTGCAATGCAAACTAATTAGTTACAACTGTTAGCAAAATAATTAGTTACATTTATGACACTTAACAAGAAAAGGGATTCTTCCTTTTGTTGTTACTCTAATAATGCTATAAATTGTTGATGCCGCCTTTTTAAAAGAATTAATTATAATTTTATAAATGCACAGACGGAAATAAGTTTTTAAAGCGAGTTTAAGAACACAAATGATCAGTCTTTAAAATTTACTTAAATAGGCTCTTTTTTTTCCTTTTAAAAATGAGAATTAAAAAAATTGCATGATTTATACTATATTTTTTCTTTTACAAATTCTTTATAATGCACTCAATTGAAAGCGTGTTAGTTTAAATACGTTTTTTTTTTCTTATTTTTAGAGACTTAAAAAACTACTTCACTAAGAAAATTTGATCATGTATTTAACTTCTTTATGTATTGCAACTTTCTAAGAACAAATAATATCATTTTTATTTAAAGTGTATTTTATTTAACTACATGTACTATTTCTTGAAACACTACTTTGAGATCAATTTTTTTTCCTATTTAATTTGAAAATCAAAAGCTTCAATACTTTGTGTACTTTACAAATAATACAAATATTTTCTTAAAAATTTTCGAGCGTAATTGTTTTTTATACAAGCGTAGATATTTACCGCAAGAAAAGTCTTCACTATTTTCCAATATTAAAACAAAGAGAAAAAAAAATCTAAAAATTATATTTGAAAATTTTTTACCTCTTTTCATAATTTTAGAACTTTGAAAATATTTTTAAGTGATTTGTAGATTCATAGGTAGTAAACAGACGAATTATAAATTCTAGTAAGTGGTAGACGTATTAGAGTAAAACAGTAAAGTACAGTAATTACGCTTTTGCATGAGATTGAGAGGTGATGGACAGACCATACCAATTAAATGACATACATCACTTCTGGAGGAGGCTCCATCGAAATTTAATTTAAAAGAAAAATAAACTAAAAGTCAGAGATAGAATTCTAAAAAATCCAAATCTACAGTAAGATAAGCTCATTACCACTCATTAAATCAGTGCAAAAATATATTGCCTAATTGTATTCTTCTTTTAATTGTAACATCACGTAACACATCTTCTTTTAATTGTAACATCACGTAATGAAATAAATATGTTTTTTAAAACCAGGATGTGTGAAAATTCTAGAAAAATAATTATTCACCTAAATAATAAATATATAAGTAGATAATGAATTTATTAAAAGATTTAAGATTTGTATTTGAAAAAATACTAAGAACCTGATTTCAGAATTTTTTAAAGTTAAGAAACGCTTTTGAAAAAGAAAAAGAGAAATGGCTTGAAATATTTCTCTCTATTTTCAAAAAAATTAAACTTGGTAGAATGTAATATAAATAAAACTGAGGGGTGGTTAATTTTTTCTTCTGTTACGCTACAGTGTTTTACAAATTTTAACAAAACAAATTTTTATTTAAAAAGATTTTATATTCTTAATTTGAATGTGTAAAATAAAATAAAATCTTTGAGAAAGGAATGCAAAATTGTTTTATAAAGTCCTTATTTCATTGTATTTTGAAATTATTAGTTAAATGCATTACATTATCCTTTTCTAACTGTTATCTCATAGCTTTTCATTAATTAAAATGTTCAAAAACCTTTCAAATTATATCTGTATTAATATTCTTCTTTAAGAGGAATGAAAAATAATAATAAAAAGAAAAATTACTAAAGCTAAAAAAGAACTGACACAATAAAAAAATGACCAATTATATAAATCACGAAAGTTTTACTAGAAAACAATACAATAAAACTCAAAAACTGTAATTTCATTATAAAACTGCTGAAAAAATAGTTCCTACTCGAATTGCAGCAACCAACAATCTCCTATTTTTCTGCAGAAACAAATTGCAACGCAAGTGGAAAAGAGGACGTGACCATGGACGACTGTTTCTCAATTTCACACTTCTCTTCCATCTATTTTGCTTTTTGGAGCATGCACATATATTTAATTCATAAATATACACAAAAAAGTTATAAAACCTAAGAAAACTAGTCAAGATAGTAAAAAGTATATTTTAGCCACAGTAGTACTATAGCAAACTCCTGGCCTTATGAACCAAGATTGCAGGTTTAAACAAAGTAATTAAATTTTTGCATTGCAGTTAAACTTTTCCTGTATTTGACAATACTCTGGGCCATAGGGAAAGTAAGGAATATCAAGAGAAGTTTAACTATTACAAATAAAACCACACTCTATTAATGTAAAACGATAAAATTTTGGCGATGGATTTCAAATAAACTAGATTCTGTTTTCATTTAAACAAACTATATGTAAATATTAATCAGTAATTGGATATTTGCAATATATTTCATTATTTTATATTCTAAGAAGAAAGTTATTGATAAAAGAATGAATATAAACGATTGATTGGAAAATGAAAATTTACCAATCAATTGATTATTTTAAATTCTAAGAAAGTATTTATTGTTTAAATAATGAATACCCGTAGTTTTTGTAATATATTACATCAAAAATGTTTTCTTTATTGCTTTAAATTAATGTTTCATTTTCTAAAGCAATATTGTGTTTTTCAAAAAAATCATTGAAAATGAAATAATATTAATTTTGTTAATTCAAAATAGAAATTCGGTGGAAGATCTTATTCCTGGAGGAAAAAGAGGAAAATGTTTTACATTCGAAAATTTTCATGAAACGCCGGCCTAAATGGAGAGAAAAGAAGCCCGTCTGGCAAGAAAGAGAAATGAAACAAGTTTGGAAAAAGTAAATCTTACCGACAAAATTATATTGGGTTGGCAACTAAGTAATTGCGGATTTTTTTTAGAAAATCAAAGACAATTTTTTCATGGAACTAAATAACTTTATTCTGTATTGTATTGCCCATTTTGATCAATGACCTTTTGCCATCTTTCAGGCAGCATCATAATCCCACGTTCATAAAACTTCTGATTTTTATTAGCAAAAAACTGAATCAGGTACGATTTGACATCATCATCATTATTGAAATTTTTACCATTCAAGGAGTTTTGTAAAGATCAAGCAAAAAGTAATCAAATGGTGCAAGGTCAGGACTATATGGTGGATGTGGCAAAACATCCCAACCAAGCTCCAATAATTTTTGCCAAGTGATAAAAGATGTGTGTGGCCTTGCATTGTCATGATGGAATACAACACCTTTTCGATTTGTCAATTCGGGCCGCTTTTCTACGACTGCATTTTTTAATTTCGTTAGTTGTTCGATGTAGACATCAGAATTGATCGTTCGGTTGGGTGGTAAGAGTTCAAAGTAGAAAATTCCTTTGTAATCCCACCAAACTGATAACAAAACCTTCTTTTGATGAATATCAGCTTTTGATGTTGTTTGAGTTGGTTCACCTGGCCTGCTCCACGATCTTTTTCGCTTGATATTGTTGTAAACAACCCATTTTTCATCGCCAGTTATCAATCGTTTTAAAAATGGATCATTTTCATTACGTTTCTTTAGCAAATCGCAGCTGTTAATGCATTGCGTTAAATGCGTTTCTTTCAGTTCGTGGGGAACCCATGTATCGAGTTTTTGAACATAGCCAAGTTGTTTTAAGTGATTTTCAATGCATGTATGTGATACATGAAGCTTCTCTGCAATCTCAAGTGTTGTACTGTGACGTTCCGAATCGATTATTGCTTTGAGTAGGTCGTCATCAACTTCAACTGGATGACCAGAGCGTTTTTCATCTTTGAGTGAAAATCACCAGAACGAAATTTGGCAAACCAATTTTGACACTGCCGTTCTTTTAAGGCTTCGTCACCATAAACAGCACATAATTTTTTATGAGCTTGCGATGCGTTTTTCCCTTTGCGGAAATAAAAAGCAAAATATGACGAAAATGTTCCTTTCGATTTTCCATTTTTCAATGAACGCCAAACGAAAACTACGCAACCGATCAAAAAACCTTTTTTACTGATTAGCAGCTGAATTGCCAACTATCAAATAACAAAATGTTTTACATTTGTACTACGTCTGCAAACCTAAGAATTCAATTCAACTGAAGCCATCTATGAGTGAAATCCGCAATTACTTAGTTGCCAATCCAATAGATACAGTCGACTTTCGATGATTCAAAACTTCGATAATACGAACCTCTCAGTAATTCGAAGTATATACTCAGTCCCTAGAAAAACTCTTGATATTTCGAATTGAAACATAATGTTTTGGTACACTCAATACTTCGAAGTGAAATCTGTATCTGGCCAGAATACAAAACGTGATAATTCGAAGTTATTTTATAAAACTCTCGACAATTCGAACACTCACTATCATGTACAGTCCTGGAGCAAACAAGTTGGAGCTTACAAGTTTTGTGTTGTATTGTCTCTTCGTGTTTCCCTTGTATCATAACCTCTTTGATGACCATTTGTATGCTACCCTTTCTTAGTGTTTTTCTGTTCCTCAGGTGAAAAGATACAATTGTTTCTTTCCTTCTTCATGTGGATGATAGACCAACCACCCATGTTGTCAGCCGTCCATATCTTTCGTTTAACACGTGGCCTTACATATGTGTTCTGAAAGGATAGTTCACTATTCTGAAGAAGAAATGCGTAGTATTGTGTATGAATGTATTGAATGTATTATTTTAATACAGGACTTTTAACTTCTGTAAAATATGTACTTTTTAAAAATACTTTAAAATAATTTTATACATATGTACAACTGTTGTTTTATTATGTACACTCATGTCCATAAATTAAGAATAATTCAGAATCACACAGAAATTAAACTATAAAATAAAAATTTCACCTGTAGAATTATCACACACATCTTGAAGAAGAATATGCAAATAACAGGAAACCACCAGATGGTGCGGTTAGTACGTCACAATGACGAGAGTGTAAGAGAGGGGTATATAAGGAATGGTGGCAAAGAAGTAAAATTGTTCACAAGCGCTTTAAAAGCCTTTCAGTGCAATAACCGCATAGTTATGGCACAAAGGAAGCATTTGGATAATTTTTTACGTGGTAGAATTATCGAACTACTGGAATGTGTACGTACCCAGCTAGAAGTATCCGAGAAACTTGGAATCGCCCAGAGTGTCATCTCCATGCTTTGGCAACGATTTCAAGATGATGGTAATGTGAGTAGATGTTACAGCACAGGTCGCCCCCGAGTTACAACACCAAATGAGGACCGGTATTTGGCACTTACAGCCAAAAGAAACAGACGGAGCACAGCATCAGACCTGTTTCGTCAGCTCTCTTCAGATACTGGTACGACAGTTTCAAGGCAGACCATGTACAGACGCTTAGGGCACATTGGTCTATATGCTCGTAGGCCTGTCAGATGTGTTCCCCTTACCGCAACTCGCTGTCGTCTGCGATTAACCTGGAGTAGAGAGCATGCATTGTGTACACCGCAACAGTGGTCTTGTGTGATGTTTTGCGACGAGTCCAGGTTTAGTTTGCAGTCTGATTCTCGCCGGACTTTCATATGGAGAGCGCCAGGTACCCGTTACTACCAAGATAACACCATTAAACGACAACGTTACGGTGGTGCAGGATGGCTCGTTTGGGGAGGAATTATTCTTTGTTCCAAAACTGACCTGCATGATCAGAGTGTAACGATGACAGGCCACATCTATCGGGATGTTATTCTGGAACAACATGTACGTTTGTTTCGGGGCGCCATGGGTGCAGAATTTCTGTTTATGGATGACAACGCCCGTCCTCACCTTGCAAACATTGTAGACGAATGCCTTCAATCGGAGGATATCACCCGTATGAAATTGGCCAGCATACTCACCGGACTTGAATCCAATAGAGCATGTGTGGGATATGCTTGGCCGACAAATTGCAGTCCGTCAACCTCCTCCCCCTGTCTACCGAAACTTAGGAGGGCATTGCTTGATGAGTGGTGTAATATTCCCTAAGATCAGATTGATAATTTGATACTCAGCATGCTTAGGCGTTGAAAGGCCTGTATTGCATTGTCCGGGAGACATACTCCGTATTAACACCATCACACTAACCATGTTATACTGTTTTTTGTAAATAGGTTCTTTTTTGAAATTTGCTCCAGGGTGTAAAAATCGCAATATTTATTAATTATGTCAAACATATAGCATCTTTTTTGCTCTTTACCTTTTTGTTTAATAAATAGACTTTACAAATAAGTCAAATTTGTTTTGCTTGTGTCTCTTTCTTTGCCTGAACTTCATTATCCTTAATTTATGGACATGAGTGTAGTTTCAAATTTAAACGTGTTAGAAAAAAATTTCTCTTCGTGTATTTTTGGAGTTTTTTTCTACCCTCTTGGTAATTCGAAGTTTTTCATTGGTCCCTCCAACTTCGAATTACCGAGAGTCGACTGCCTGACTCACATCAAACTCACACAGGAAAATGCTGTCAAAAAGAAAAGGGAAAGTTCTCATAGAAATAGATTAAAACACTTGGTAAAAGCTCACGCAATGCCGGGCTAAGCGCAGATAGAAAAAAACCTGTCCGTTTGGGTAGTTTTTCAAAAAAGTTTCGAAAAAGGGAATTTAAATGGCATATTAATGTAAAAATCACATTTATCCTTGGAATTTTTGATATTGAAAGGGGAAGGGGAAATTTATGTAATCGAGAAGACTCGTGTATCATCATGCGATGCAGCTAATATCAGATAAAATTCCATCAAGAAATCAAAATGGATCGTTCAAAGCTTAAGTTAGAGGCAGTTGAAGCGTTTGAAGCATCTTCATCGATTAACAAAAGTATTTTAACTGTTGATTAAGAGGACAGTTTTATAATTCAAATAATATCAAATTATTGATATTATTAATTAATATCAAAGTATTGTAATCCACCTGCTAAAAGAATATGCCAGGGTAAAAGACATAACATATATAGCTCTTTTCGATATGTTGATGACACTTCAAGGTTTTGACAGGGCAGATTTGAAAACTGCGAAGGTAGTTCGAAAACACATTCACAAAAATTGAATATTTATTTATGCTTGCAAAATCAAAAATGCGCCTTAAAGATATTCTCAGTAAATAAATAATGAGTCAATAAAAGGATTAATTATGCGTCAATAATTTCCTCATTTGCAACAACTGTGGTTGAATAAAGCTTGATTCTTCTATCAAAGCCAAAAAAAAAATGTATAACTTATTATATATAACTCGTAAAATGTCACAGGAAAAGCCCAACACGAAACCGTCATGATTGTCATTAAGGTCAAAATAGTGATAATAACCAGAACAATTTCTTATTTAAAGATTCAAGTATTCCGGGTCTTAAAGAGTTATCGTGCGTGCCTCGCATTGAGCATGTTTGAGTGTAGTATAATAGTACAGTTTATTATTAAAACTGCCACTATTTTCAGTATAAATGCTACACAAGAAAGGAAACCAAACAGTAGACTCTTTCTTAACAGTATATAAAAATATAATAGAGGAAGAAATAACTAAATTTACGGGTACTTTGAGATACTCAGTGTGCAAAACACAGTGCTCAATTCATTTTTCAATGTACATGTAATACATGTCTTCTTTTTCAGCATGAAACATTTCAAGCGATTCATTTTATGTTGAACCACTGAAAAGTACTACACATCTTCCCACTTTTTAAATTGTTTACATAATTCTTGATTGAATACGTAGTTAAATATAACTTTGCTATCTCTACAATATTTGGATGAGTTTCAGTTTACAAAACAAGGAGGCAAATAAACTTGAAACGCCTGGAATCGAATTCCAAAAATACTGAAAAGATAAATTCTACTATTTGTAATACAGTTCATTCTTGGTCACTAGGAATATTTCGATTTATAGAAAAAAAAATCCTACACGTTTATAAAAAGTACAGCCAATGTGTAGGTTGATTTTTTCACACAGTTATAAACACATTGAGAAATTAAAAAAACCATAATTGGTTGTAAAATTGTGTTATAAACACATAAACAAAAACCCGCCTAATACCATTTACAAAAACAAAAACAAAAAAATGAAAGATTCATATCACATATGATAAAAATATTAAGAGTTAGAGCTCACATATATACGATGATAAAGTTCTAAATTTATAGAAAATGAATTCAGTATACAAAATTAAAAATTTCAAAGAATACAATTAAATACGAACCTTTGAATATACATAAATGCTTTTATATAAAGAAACTGTTCATTATTATATTCACAAAAATGACACATTTTAAAATCATTCACTGTTCAAATTATTCGCAAAAGTAAAAATGTTTCGAATTAGATTATACCTTGATGCCAAGAAACAAACTAATTACTACCAGAAATTTATTCATATGAATATCTTTTCAAAGAAAGTGAGGCACATACAATGAAAGAATTACGAATTTTAGATTTATGTAAACTTTCTACTTTTAGTCAGATTCAGAATGTTAAAGAGAATACTCTCTATTTTGTTTCTAGAATAGTATAAAATATAGAGAGAAGACTTAATGTACTGAAAATGAAAGATAATACAGCTCTCTCTTATCAATATTTTACCTTCAACTTTCAATGGGAGCGAAGAATATTTCTTGTCTTTAGTTAAAAAATAATATTTGATGGTGATGGGGAGGGATTTCTACATAAATTGCTTTGGGATGATCATTTAATGATAATAATTTATTATCATTAAATTGTAATAATACTGTATTTTAAGTTATTTTAAGTTACAAAATTAGAGTCATGGTCTCTTTGATTGACGATTTGCTTATTGTTTTGTAGGCTGTTTTACAGTACAGAGATTTTTTTTTTATTTTTAAATTTGCAAACCACATATTGCCAGATTCTTAATCATTTCTTATTTTATGTAAAATATATTTACACTATTTAAAACATGGACCACATAATCCTCATACCTGAGAAAATAAAATGTCTTTAATGCAGTTTCTTTAGTAAAGATGAAATACTAAGTATTAGATGAGACATAAAAATAAATTTGCAAAAACTTTATTTCCTTATTTTTGATTCCAGATTTTTATTCGATTTCTATATCAATAAATAAAATTCACAGAGTATTAAGACGGGAATAAGAGTAGAGTTTATTGAAATATTCTGTCAACTAAAAGTAAAACTGTCCAATTATAGAAATGCATCATATTTTAATACGAAATCGAAATAGTTGTCTTGAAAAATAAAATTTTATTCGCAATCTAGTTTAATATGCATTGATAAGATACTTAGATATATACGGGACTTAAAACTAAAGTCATTGATTGTAATTCAAAATTCAAAATTTCCTCACTGCAACAAAACATTTCCAAGCTGGGCAGCGGGGGAAAAGAAAAAGATATTGGTGGCCACCCATCTATAATAAATAAAATAATTAATGAAAATTTATTTTAAAAATTGTGATAAATAACTAAAATTATCACTGGCTACCTAATAATTAAATCTTTGATGAAAGATGCGTCCATATGAAGGTTCTGCTTTCCATATATATATATATACATTTGTACCCGTCCAACCTCCCCTCAGAAATAGCATTCTTCCTCCTCGCATTTCATATTTCTGTATTCTAGATTTGATTGTTAATGATTGCAGGACAATGCTGTATCTGTGTGGAAGAAGTTGACTGGAACAGCAAATGAAGTATTATGTATACGTTTGATACTTATTGGAGCAGGTGAATAGACAAAATACATTGCTCCAGGGCAAACAATAAAGAAGAAAAGAAGGTACACCTATCAGCTACATTAATTGTGGGTATTAATATAAAGGGAAAAGTATTGCCCTAATTTCTTCCGTGCTATATGTGGGGAAGTATAAAGCAACGATTCAGTAAATATTTCTTTTCTTCCATGGCATTAACATATAAAATACCTCGATCACAATGAAAAAGATATCATGTCTTTTGTACGGTTGCTTTAGAATTACAACTGTGCAAAAACCGCGTAAACAGTATTTTGAATCTTGTAAATTAATTTTTCAAAGTTACCGAAGCATTATACTACATTAGCTATCGTATTGCGACACAAGATAAATACCTAACTGATTTGAAAATTAGTACATATTGAATTCCACAATGCATCAGCTAAGCTTTCAGATGTACGCTTACAGAAGTAAACGCTCGTAAAAAGCACTCGATGAAGCAGCACAGTATCTCCAAGAGAAAGAAGATGCTAGATGACAGAGAGGGAATGTAGAGTCGCAAATCATGCCAAATGTTGAAATTTTTTTTCGATGAATGTCGTCAAAAGAATCGATATTACGGTTTATTCTGTAGTTCTGGTATTTGCTGAGTACATGAATTTCCTCTCTTAATGCAGACCCAGCTTTAGTAAAGTTAGCAATTTGAGAAAAAAATTTCAAATAATACTAATTCAGATTCTCTTTTTTTGCTATTGGGAAAGATTTTGAACCAAAATACACCCCTCCCCCCAAATGTTTCCACTAAAATAATATTTCAAATGGAACGGTGCATATTGGTTATGGCTATTCCTAGAGTAAGTATTAATTTATTAGTGCGTGTGTATGTATAAATTTGATTGCTGAAAAAAAGAGGATGATAGAGTTCGAGAAAGATATAGAGATAATCTTAACTTCATTCTTTAAGATAGCCTCTTCTCATACGCCTTTGGTTATTCTTATCATCCAGTTCACGTCCCACAACTCCCTCTTTGTTTCATTTTATTACGAATAATATCAATTTTTAACCAATTTACAGTGAATACGAAACAAAAGCATAAACTCTTTGTGAAACCTGGACATGATTTAGGCTATGTCTCATTGGATGCCGCCGATATCATGGTCTATATTGAAATAAATTATTATTCTCTTAAAGACAAATATCTTATCAGAAAAGAAAAATGAGCTTATTATATAAACTAATTGAAAAATCGAAGAAAATATCCAGACAGAAATAAAACCTTCACATTTAATATTCTTGAATAATTATTCAAATTCATCAACATAGCTATGAATTGACTGAAAAAAAATAATTCAAATGAAATAAAAGAATCCTTTGTGTGAACAAGACAAAAATTATAAAATTATACTCTGTGTTATCGCATGCCGTTAAATAAAAAAAAAAGGAAAGAAAAAAAGCATGTCAAAAAAGTTTGATTTCCTATATTGAAATGTTTATCATTTTGTAAACAATAAGCAACATATGTGTTTCATTATTTTTACTTTTCACTCATTAATTGTTTTTTACTAACTTTAATTACGTAAATGATTATTTCTTTAAGGCTATTTTCGGCTAATGTTAAAGAACAGAACCCAAATTTAGAATATTTTTTCAGATATAAAAGTACTCAAACGTTCTCATATTATATTCTGGCTTCACTATCCTCTAGAAAATTACTTAATTTATCATACTACTTTTTTTATCCGAGTAGACACATTTCTTTTTCATAAAATATGTCTCACATTTTTTCTCCTATACCATAATGCTAAACGAATTATCTTTTTACATGTTAAAAGGAAAAACTAATTATTTATAAAATATTTTGAAATTTTAAAAAACCCTATATTGTAAACAATTGCATGAGTTACAATATCAAGAATTTTTATAAAAATTGAGGCATTTATTCAGTCGAAAAATGTGCTCCGCATTGAGTTCACGCTCTTGTGCATATGGCGAAAACAGCCTTAACAAAATTAGATAAGAATGTATTATTTATTATGTCAGTTCTTAAAAATAATAAAATGCTGTAACTCTCACAGATATGATTCTGGATAGTTTCTTGAATGGCACAATAGCGTACTTAGTCAATCTTTAGGCTTCTCATGATGAGAAATACATTGGATTCTCTAAAAAAACATTATAGTCTTGCCACCACTTATTACTGCAGAGTTTGTTGAATGGTCGTAAGCTTATATACAAAATAAATATAGAAAAATAGTATTATGCATCTCGAAGTTTGAGGTTGTATTGGTGTCTTTTAGAGCCTAGTTTTTCAAAATTTTGAAGTTCAATAGTTTCAAATATTCTAATATTTTCCTTTTTTCCCAAACTTAGTATTGATACTTTGCTTTGTTTACATTTTTAAGAATAAAATAAAACTGAAGTGTAAAAACAAAGTAGCAGAACAAAATTGCAAAGTTTTACTTGTATATATATACTTATCAAAAAGTCAAAAATATATTTATTTTATAATGCTAGAATATTTTTACAGAAAGAATACTATTCTAGTACTGTCGCAGTAGTTGAGTGAATTCGATTGCATAAACTGTCTCACAAAAACCTTTTCAAGCATCAAGGGCCTTTTTTGTCCTTTTAAAGATACTGCTGAATAGACTAATGTATATTTGATTCCTTTCCTGCGTTTCAAACAGAGAATAAGTTAAGTGTGACCAGGAAAGCTACTTCACGAAGTTTCGATCATTCTGTCTATTTGAAGATTCATTTCTTTTATATTTTACTCCTAGCACAAGAGAGCACAATTCCTGTCTTTTCTTCTATTCTGTCATATTTTACCAACATTTATGTCTTACTTAAGATTTTATTTCATCACTATAATAAAAAAAAGTTGTGGATGTTTTCCAGTGTTGTATGACAAAGCATTTCTATCCATCGTAAATATAAACAACAGTAAATTTGTTTAATTGTTAAAAACAAGCCTTTTTATTACTTTCGTAACTTTTCTTACACAATTTCCATTTAATATATGAGTGTTTGTAAAAAAGTAGCCCTATTTTCTAAACTTTTTCGTATATACACACACAAGACGAGCAGTAATTTTTGTTTATTTGGTAAATCGTCCATAAAATTGTGAAAGGTTGGTATATCGTGATTATAGAAAAGGATATGGAATCGATATTTATTGCCATCGTAAAAGTTGTGTATTATGTTTTTACTCTTTAAATGTACTGAAATACATTTATACACCATATTAAAAAAAAAACTTTATTTCAAATTCTTCACATGATGAGAAATTTCTGAAAGTAAAGTATCCTTTTTTCTAGTTTCATCTTCTTTATTTACTCTTGCTTCTAAATAAAAATCATTTATTAGTCTTCTCATATTCCGTCATCATCTACTCAAAATAAAATAAAGTAGTGCAATTGCATTTTTTTAAATTTAAGTAATGATTATTTTTATTTATGTGCCTTATTTAATTTGAATTATCGCTTATAATAAATTTTAAATAAAATGAAATCCTTTGTAATTTGAAGTGAACCTATCACAAATGTATTTTATTTATTTATATTAGTTTTCTCCACTAAACATGTCTGAAAATAGATGTCATGTTTGTTTAATTATTTTGATTATGTATTTCTGGTATGAATTTTTTTTAATGGCAGAGTACTTGATTGTGTTAAATAAAATATGAAAGTTGTTTAACCTGAATTAAAACTAAGATCCAAGCAAATACAGTCTATATAGAGTCTAAATAACATAAAAATTGCTAAAATTCTTTTATAATACAGGCAAACAAACACAAAAACATTTCCTTACAGAATTTTATTTTCTCTTCATATCCATTAAAATAAATTCCGGTTCACCTGAACACGAATGTAACTAACATCCCTAGGTTGAGACTAGAAATGAGTCCAACAAAATAGTGATCCTGACAAATAAATCTTTCAACACTGAATCGCTGTACACACAAAAGCAACAGTAAATGCAATGACAAATTTGATTGCTTTCATTCTTTCCAATGAGAAAATCCTCGTTTCAGGAAATCTTTCCCATCAGGTAGCTGAAATAAATTCGCTCTGAATGTGATAAATCATTAATGGAAACAACTTTCTGTTCTGTACTAGGGGTAGCAGATACAGAACGTATTTTAGGTTGATTGGGGTTTCTAGACAAGATCTTTAGTCCAATCTCCTTCTTGGCTAGACTTTGTTAAAGCCCACAATCATTTAGATCTTGTCAGACATCGGTGGATTAGCAAAAACAACCACAGAAACAGCAAAGGTAAAAAGAAAAATTATGTAGATATTTCGAAAACCCTGCATTTTATTGATAAATGGTTATGAAAACAAATGAATTTTGAAACAAATTAAATGTTCTTTTTACCAAGGTTTTTCACTTAAATTTTACTACATTTAGAAAATTACATCCCCCCCTCTATTTAATATAATAAACAATATCATATCTAGTACAGCATATTTGTTAATTTTTTATATTTCATTAAAATATCATGTTCTTAAATGTTTTCTTTTACTTGAAGTCAGATTTTCAGGAAAAAATAATAAACAGCAAATGAATAATTTGGGCAGAATATGTGCTCTTTAGAACTTTTAGCTATGCAGAAATCTGAAAGCGCAAAACACATGGTTTAGGACCATTAAATAAAACAAATAAATCGCTGTATAAAAAAAAGTGTTTATTAAAATTATGCCTAAATCAAATCTAGTTATATATTCAGTTAGTATACTGCCAAACTTAGATTGCCCTAGTAGGCCTTGGCCATCATGAGAGAAAAAAAGAAAACACCACTGAGAGAAAAAAAAAAATATAATATATATATATACTACATGTCAATCCTAATAAAAACAGACTTAATCCTCAAAATTCTTATGAATTTTGGATTAAATTGCTTAAGCAACTGCTATTATTATCCTCATATAAATAAGATTTATGATTTGTATAGCTTTTTTGTGTGATTTTATTTGATTTTCTTTTTGTAAAATTCCATTGTATTAGAGACCTAGAAGATCCGAAATAAAATGTATTCTTATTTTTTACACCAAAAAGATTTAATATTTTTTCCCTTTGTCTCTATACTGGTAATTTAATACTCCTCAGTAAAATGTATTAAATTGTTTGAAAATGTATAGCAATTTAATTTTACAATTTCTAAATTGTTATATTGTATTTTTCTAAGAACACAACTAAATATATTTCTTGAAGGAATTCAATTAATTTTTTATTCCTTATTTTTAGTTCATTTTTAAAGAATTAATAATCAATGTATTACATTCGATCACCTATATTGGGCTCTTTTAATACTTAGAAATAAGAAAATTTAAATGGTTGGTATGATGCACAGTATAAAAGGGAAAATTCTTGATTTGAAAATAGTTATTCTTATACGCATTTTCTAACTAAAAATTGTTTGTGAAGATAGGCATTAAAACTTTCGGGAAATTTGAAAATAAGTTTTAAAACAATGAAGAAATTACTAATTTTTTTAAAGAAACACAAAATTGTAAATATAAATTGAATAATTTCATTTATACTGTAAAAAAGTCATCAAGTGATGCAGAAATGTGCAAAATGGGAAAAAATATGGTAATTTAGGAATAGATTATTACAATTCCATGTATAATGTTTTTCACCTGCCGACCCTAAATATAATTGACAACTAACTACATAGATAAAATTTAAATGGCAGCTTAAAATGGGTGATTTAAATAAAAATAAATTTCTTAAATATAAATGAAGATGCATAATAGTAAAATTAGTTCAGTCCATAGCGACGAATGTAATGTAAACGAAATAAAAGTACGACTGAATAATTTCCCGAAACCACATGAATTAATTTTAGAACATAAACTTTGCAAATGATATGTTTTATAATAGCTATATGACAAAGCAAATCTTGGTTACGAAATGATATGTACTACATACAATTCTGAATATTTATACGAAACATAAAATGTGTATATATATGTAATACAATCCTTTAATTTCACCTGAACAACTTTTTAATTATTAAAGGTCCTTACTTACTCTTCGGTACTCTCACGTAAATAATTAGTTAATAGCTACCCACGTAACTGAAATAAATGTATCAGTATCTCTTAAAAATTAACAGTTCAGCGTTCTAAAAATAAGCTTAAAAATGTTTCTATCGTACGATATCTATATTTTAATTGAAAGCTCCATCCACGGAAATCAAGAGGATTCCAAGACTTCAGTTAGCCTCTTCATATAAAATTCCGATATTTTCTGGAAAATTCAGCCTGTCTCTTGTCTTAGTAATGTGTCCCGCAGCAGCTTATGTTTTATCTTTGTGACGTGCTGTCAATTTTTATATGTGTTATTTGAATATCCTTCTGCATCAAAACCAACGAGCCTATTCAATCTTGTCAATGACATATTTACATCCACAAATTTATAATGGAAACTGAATTCAGCTAATTCTTTTAACACCAGTGAATGCTTGACATATGTATATGTATGTATATACATAAATAATAATTGTAATATATATTTCTAAGGCTTAAGCCATAGTTTATTGTATAGTGTATTGTCTAGTATTATTAGTAATATACAGTAAGTAAAATACCTCGTAAGTTTAAGTATTCTAAGATTGAATTATCTGTGTTGTTGTTACTTATGCCACCTGAATGACAGTAACACCAGATCAAGGCCAATGAAATTCGTCGATGCAAAGAGCTAGTTGTAAGCCACACGCTGTCCATATCTTTGAGCACCATACAGATGGAGGACGATTTCGCTCGGTTCCATCCCAATTTTGAGAGAGAACACCCTGGGGTGTAGGGGTCTCCCATCTCTCTACGCCTTCACCAACCTTACAAGAGGACTCGCGGCTCGATGGCTATTTAAAGGACCCGCATACCGCAAATGTACTATACATTTACAAACATCCATCCTCTTCCGGGATTCGAACACAGCCTACAGCACAGTAGTCAGTGCTACTAACCAATATACCGAATGGGAATTATTTATGGAGTTATTATTTATGGTGCTTTATAAAACATTAAATTCGTTCAAGTTTTGCATTAATATTTCTTCATTTATTATGTTCCTCTTATAAATTATTGGAATTGAGAATAATTAGAATATATATCTTTAATATTAGTAATTCTCATCGTTCAAATTGTAAAATTACATTCATATATTTAATGATAAATAATGATTTTCCAAAATGACTTCGTATTACACTTACATTCGATTTGTAGAAATATTGAGCAAGATTATCCCAACTATTTCTTTTTTCAATGCTGCTTTCTTATTATTTTACATTTAAAAGTTCATGAAGTCATGTATTTAATATACTTCTTTAACATATTTCTATTAAATAGAGAAATATTTTAAATTTTTGGCATGGTTTTCAAGGTATTGATTTATTTGTGTTGCATTATATTTAAATAAATATTTTTCTGTAAGTCCTCTATAATTATTTACACCATGAACATTTATGACAGAAAATTCCAATGAAAGAGTTTAATAAATCCAAAATTTTAAATATAATACATATTTAAAAAAAAACTATTCGACTTCTTATTTTAACAGAAAATAATTGGAAACGTTCCTTTTAAATGTAATTTCATTAGTATTTGAAATATGAATGATAAATATGCATTTTTTGCCTTATGAATGTTTATTTGATATGATTTATTATACCAAATACATTCAAATTATTCGTAGTAATTACATTCGAATGAATATTAAGAATAGCCTTTGCAGTTCAAAATTTTAATATCAGAAAAAAGAATTAAATTTACATTGCTATTATTTAAAAACATTTAAGGCAGAAGAGATTATGTAAAATAAAATTTCAAAACATTACTATTTTATGAATACAATCTTCCAAGATATTTGGATGGAAATAAATGTGTTATTGTAAAGCTGGACTGAAATTTAAAAAGCTCCAGAAAACACGTTTTTTTTTCTCTTATTACTATGTATTTTCAAAATTTGTTTGATGGTGCTCATTCGTGGAAAGGAGAAGCCTTATGGTTTATGAGCAATGAATCCTGCGAAAAAATACATTTTTTCCTAAAAAGTACATTAAGACAAAATTGGGAGGGGATTTTTATTAGATGGTGTTGTATAAATTTTTTCCTGTCTTTTTTATTTCCAGTTCAATGTAATGGAGGATTTTCTTCTGGAGGGAGAGGGGCAGATACTAGATCTTAGTTACAGAATGATGATCTAGAACTGTAACTGTTTATTAATGTGATTATCAGTTTGTAAAATGTGTGTTTACTAATCTGAGCAAAGTTGAACGAAAAATACTAAATACTCATTCATTATCAACAATAATAATTACTTACTGTTCACTTACAAGAGTGAAATAAAATTTTAAAAAAAATTGCGCAGCAATATTTATTTATGCAATCATTTAGAAATATCAGATCTATAATTATTATGAAATAATGCAGAAAGTAAAGCGTCATTTCTTTATACATATCATAGAATATTTTGAATAATATTCACTATCTCGCAGTGTTTCATAGCTTATTCTGAAGTGTGTGAAATACTTTTGGTACATTTTATGTGGTATTTATATTTTCATTATTATGTAGATGTGTGTAACCCCTTCAGGGCCGGCGAAATCAAACACACTAAAATTTACATTTTGCTGTCATTGATAATATCTGAATATATACAGTACAAACATTTTCGCTGTATTAAAAAAAAATGTTTTTATTTTAATTAAAAAAAATACTCGTTTCGACATGAGGATTAAAATAAAATAGACGCAAAACTTACAAATTACTATCTGGCAAATCCCAAATGCACCATAAGTTTACTCTTACATTAAATTGTTTTAGCTAGAACTGATACAAATATTTTAAGTAGCAGCTAATATATCGCTTTTTATGTTTGATTAATCCTCATATTACTTATAGATTTCTTAGTACCATATCATTATAAAGTTTTTTGTTCTTACGGTAATGGTTCCAATAGCACGAAAAATAATCGTTTGTTCTTACAAAATTCAAAAAATGAGCCACATAAGAAAAAAGATTCTTTTTCGTTAAAAATAAACCATCGCGTTTGTTTTACAAAGATTTGCTTTTTTGAAATGTGTGTCTTCTGAGTATTAAAATTATTTATGTAAATATGAACCACAAATAAAATAAATACTGAAACTATTATTATGAATGTCTGATGCCTATAAACTAATAAGTGTTCCTTCTTTTTCCAACTTAGTGAAAATATAAACAGAAATTCAGAGCGCAATAAATAATATCATGGATCTAATTGTTTAAAAAATTGGAGCGAAAAGCATATATTGAAGTTCAAAGTTTTTTGAAACATTATTCGGAAAAAAAAAGACGGACTTTAAATGCCATTTACTTCCTTGCAAAAATTAATATAAAAACGTTCCAAACTCAGATCATACCGGTGTGATCATGGGCCTCTAAGCAGGAAAAGCGCAATCACATTATATGATACCATGGGCCCTGGAGGGAGAAGCGCGTGATGACATATATGTGATTATAGTTCTAAACGGGTTAAATTTAAAGGCACTGCAATGAAATGAATACTACAGGATATTAAGGAGTGAGTTTTCATTAGCGAATTTAACCTTAGGATAAAATCAAATCATTGTTAAAAATTATAATAACAATTAGGGCTTGGATAAAATTTGCAAATTACAATTATGAGAAAGTTATTAAATCACGTGGATTAAATGTATGTCACATAGAAACATCATTTACATAACTAAATGCTTATTATAAGTTTTAAAAATACTTTTATGCTTAGAATGTTCAGCAGCACAAGAAATGCATTTTTAGAAATATGATCAACACGAAGTAACAACTAAAATTGAGCGGGGAAAAAACACCAACACGCGTGTATTTTACAAGCTACAAAATTAGGCAAAAAGTTTCAGCAGAAACTTCAATCATAAAAGAAAAAGAAAAATATATTTTTTCCCCAAACAGTGTTCTCTTTTTCGTTACGACACGTAATTTTTGCTAGCTGTTGATACAAAAAAAAAAGACTGACTAAATGAAGCATATAGATATAAAACAGTAATGACCAATTTACATTCATAAAGAGAAGAAGGAAAAAACTTTCAATAGAGAATTTTTTTTCATTATTATCAATTTTTTTAAGCATACACCATTATATAATAATGGACTTCTATGAATTAATTATAGTTTAAGATTAAAAAAAAAACTCGTACTCTCTGAAAAAAATTATCTTTACACTTTGTTGTTAATAAATAATATTGTGAATGTCATATTATTTTCTAAGTCGCTATTTAAATTCTCTTTCTGGCAAGAGAAAAGCTGTTTTTTTATACTGACTAGTTTTTATCATTTACAAACATTTAAATCGTTATAAAAACCAGTTTTGCTTCAGTAATATTATTGTTCTGTTATCCTTTAAAATAATGTTTTCATGATTTACGACATTTTGTAAAAAATTATTGCATGTAATTCTTTGTGTTTTCTTGAAAATACATTTAGCTCAGTATGTATAAATACTTTGTTCCCTTCCTTACATGTTAATCTATCAGGATAATTCTTTTTTGGCATTTGCAAATGTGAATTACGTATATATTATAATTTTTAATAGAAAAGAATGTACATGAAAAAATAAAGAAGCAAATTTTAACACATCATCAATGAGGACTTACAATTTCTTTGGCCCATATCAGTAACAATTAATTATCAATACATAACAATAAAAGCTATTTTAAACAACGAACTGAATCAATAGTTTGATAAACTAGGAAACATTCTTGGATTTTATTCTGGTATTGAAAAAAAAAATATATTTTCAAAAATAACCTTTTTTTCAACAAAAGCATACACATTAACATATAATTAACATAACACATTATTAATATGTGTTCTGTACTTAAGTGTCTTAGAGGAAATATTCAGATTTTGATGTCGCAAACTTTTGATAAAATTAATTTCCAGCTTGAAACTCATATAGATTTTTAACTGAAAGTGATGCCATAAGGATTCCGAACTCTATAGCCACACTATTCCAACTTCTACTACCCTACTTTCTAATAAATCGGCTCCATATAAGGTCAGCCAAACATCGTCTACAGGGCAATCTATTGAGCTTATCACATTGATGCAGCCCCTTAGCATCGTTTAACTGCTATAAATGCGCAATAACTTTCCCAGAAACGCTGAGTTTACAAATCCATGTGCTTCATACACTCTCAATCCTTTCCAATTACATTATGTCTCACAGTTAGACATGCTCATCTATTCTGTATGATAAGTAAATAACCCGTAAAATATTATGCAAGATGAATTTTCGAACAAAAAATTATTTGATAATGCATTACAAATTTATCAAGCATGCTTCTATAACATTGTTTTAAGGAAAATATTTCGCTGAAAATACGGATATTAGTCTATTATAAAGTATTTGATATTTCTTCCCATATTATCGCTTTGAAAATAAAAATAATAATAAATATTTTAACCACTTCATGAACTGCGAGTGGAGAAAGAAACGTTTCCCTATGCCAGCACTTACCGAGGGTATGCGCATACATGGGACCGGGTAAATTTTACTGCTAATCCTAATTTCTATAAAAAATTCATATAAAATTTTAATGCAATAAAATATGCTAAAATTTACAATTTACTATCATTGATAATATTTGAATACACAGTACAAAAATTTTCGCTATATTTTAAAAAAGTTAAACACTTGCAAATTTTGAAAAAAATGTTTTCATTTTAATAAAAAAGTACTTTTTATGAATGTCTGGTGCCCAATTACCTAATGAGCTTTCCATCTTTTTTATATTTAGTCAAATTATAATCAAAAATCCAGAGCGCAATAAATAACAAACCTTTAAACGCCCGATTCTCTCGAAAAAGTTAAACATGTGCAATTGTTTACATTTATAAACGTCCCGGATCTAGTTAAAAAAAAAACAAAGCCAAAATCACATATTGAAGCTCAAAGTTTTGTAAAACATTATTCTTAAAAAAAATGAACTTTAACCGCCATCTAGTGCCTTGAAAAAATTGTTTAAAAACGTTCCAAACCTCGTTACAGGGAAAGTGCAATCACATATATGATTCCTGGAGGAAAAAACCCCTGATCACACGTATGCGATCATTGTCCTGAACGAGTTAAGAAACGTATTGCATGTTAGAATACTTAATCTATTATCCGAGTGTTTTCTAAAAATTTAGCATCTAAAAAAATAATCTATATTCTAGAAAAAAAAATAGATTTTCCAAATCAAAAACACTAAAAAACTCTTAAATAAAAAATAAATAAACTTGGCAGAAATAGAAATCTGAAAAGGAACAAGATAAAAGATTTAGACGATTAAATTCTCATCATTTCATTGACTATTATTCGATATTTGTTGACTTTCAAAAAAGTCTTCGGGGTAAAGTACTGTTTACAGTTAAGAAACATTAAAAATTCAAAGAGAAAAAATAAAAATAATGTTTAAAAAAATGAGTATTTAATGTTCCCGAGTTGTGTTGCTTTCTAATGTATTTTGGCCAGAATGAATTAAGTTTTTTTTTTCAATTCCCATTTGAAAAATAATGAATTCCAAGTTTTTTATTTTTCATATTGAAAAGTATATATTTTTTTTGTAAAAACTGAGTACGCGAACTAATTTATAAAAATAAAATGGCGAATCTATATTTTTGATTCTAAAAATTGGATGGAGTTATTTCATCAAGTATCAGAATCATTTCTAAAGTTATTCAAATATTTTCAACAAATATTTCCCTTAAATTTTTTTTTACAGAAATAAAAATTAGCATGAGTAATAATTTTCCAATGCTTATAAAAGCAGACGACATTTGTTATGAATTATTTTTGTGCTGTCATTGTGACAAATTTTCA
Organism: Trichonephila clavata; assembly: GCA_019973975.1. Taxonomy (NCBI): domain Eukaryota; kingdom Metazoa; phylum Arthropoda; class Arachnida; order Araneae; family Nephilidae; genus Trichonephila; species Trichonephila clavata. Next base: position 58,379 of record BMAO01028146.1, read on the forward strand.
TGAATAATTTCAAGTAAACCAATTTATGCATGTTAATTCAATTTTTTTTTATGTTTGTATAAAATGATGTTAGTTTTGTTTAGTGTAAAGTATACACTCTGTGAAAATTTACGTCAAAGGAAAACAAACATTGTTGGAATCACCCTTTTATAAAAAATAATTTAAACTTTATATTTATTATATATTTATCTAAAAAGCTCTACATTTGATATTTCTGCCATAAATATTATTTTTTTCATTATGTGCATTTATGTATTTATATTTTCTATGCTAAAAGTCATTTAATAATTAGTGGAATTGGTTATTTTAAATTTTAATTCTAAAAGTCTAATACCCTATCGTCGAGAAAATGCTTTTTCAGAGCGCTCTAATGGGATGAATCACTAAAAGCCAAAAATCCTCAGAAAATCTATTTAGTCAATTTTAAAGATTAATAAATGACAAAAATAGATTTTAAAAAATGTCCTTCATTCTTTATTAGCTTTTCTACAGAGATACTCGACGTCAGGGCCACTTGTATACAGGGTGTTGCTGAATTTGACCGAGGAATTCAGAAAGGGGATAGTAGGCAGCATGGGATAAAAAATCACCATAGAACATGGGGTCACTAATCACGTTTAATCGGAGTAATTCGCAAATGCAGTTATTAAGGATGTGACGTCGAGTGGAAAGGAAAGTGCCAATAAGAAGTAAGAAATACTTTTATTAGGCGTGAAGCATGTCTACAATACGAACAATGCATAACTGTTCGAAGTCAGAAATGCAACGACAACTGACTGCCACTTTAATTGTTCAAAATTGCGGACGCGTTAGCAGTGGTCGGCACTTCATGCAGCAACTCTGGGAAAAGTGAGAAATTTTCATGTGTACAGGGTTTTTCAGCCCTACCCTGGTGTCCCAAATACTAACATATGTTAGGCCACTCCCCTGGTCTGCTCATCAACCTTCTCACGGTACTATTATTGCTGACTAAACGTGATCCCCTTGCTCTATGGTGTTTTATCTCCCTATGGTGCCTACTATTACTATTTCTTTTCTATTTTACTATTTCTTTTGTATTTGTTAAAAAGTTGGAATTGTTTAAAATGTAAACTTTGATTTTTTTTTTTTGCAATAAAATCTGGATGTGAGGGTGGTTGTTTCCCGAGGGATCGGTTGTAGCTCTAAACCTCTTCGGTGAGCTCGGTTCCTCTGGGCATTCATCATCATCATCCCTATGGTGCCTAATAGCACTCCTCTGAAATTGTTGGTCGTATTCGTCAACACCCTGAATAAAATTTGAGAATTAGGTTTTCAAAATTTTAATTTCAATGAGACTAAACGACTTAAGAAGAAACTTTTTACCGAATTTAAGTAACTTTTAAAAGGAACTCAGATTCAAAATAGAAAATATTTCCTTTAGATTAATACAATTTTTTATCATTTTTATTCGACAGTAAGTGCAAATTTATTTGAATATCAATTATATTGATACCTTTATGGAGTTATTAAAAACACGTTTTGTTGCTTGCTACAAATAAATTTTATTTAAGAATCATTGCATGCTCATTAAATCATTCTAAAACGATTATAAATTCGCTTCATTTAAAATGCTTATCAGCTATTCATAGGTGGTTTTTTTTATCATCTATGACACACTATATTTTAAGCATTTAAAAAATTCTTCAAGATTTTTTTTATAAGGAAATGTACTTTGAAACAACTACTGAATTCAGACTTATAGCGATTATTTTGGATAAGTAACTGCATGTTTCTTAAATTATCTAAACATCTATGACACGTTCAGGACAAAACTAAATTTTGTATTCAACCAATTATTATTATTTTTTTTTTGGTTTTGCTTGTTTTAAATAATGTTTTGGTTTGACAAAAGCAAATTGTAAGCAATTTAATTTTTTTAAAAACCTTTAAGAGAATTAAACATTTTTTTATATTTTGAATATATTTACAGAATTATCTTTTGAAATCTGTTAACATTTCACAAATAATAAGTGCTCTTTTTCACAAGATATTATTTTTTGAAATGAAAATTTATTAAATTTTAGTTTTTAACCTTTTTTTTACTAATCAACATACTACTTATAGGGAAATGAAATTTGTTTCTTACAGTAAATGTGCGTGATGAATTTTAACATATTGGTCTATCATATTACCCTTTTCTGTATTCTTTATTCTTCGAACAAAAAAGCTTTATTTTTAAAAAATTTTGTTCATTTTGGATTTTTTAGTACATTAGTGTTTCTTAAATACAGAGATCTACAAATTAATTTTAAACGCATATTGAGATTACTATATTTCCACTTTTCTTATATTTAAGTGCCTATTCTATAAGTAAGAATAAATCGTTCAGAAAATGCTCATCAAAATTCCATTTTCTTAACAACATTATCATTAACATTTTTACAGCTTCTTTGTGATACGAGTTAACAAACTATTAACCTTGTGCGGGTTCTTTTACTGATCGGTGTGTTCGAATTGGTAAAAAATAATAACAGTCGGTTTTTCGTCCCATCGATTTATTTTTCTCTTCTACGGGACACATCACAAAAACGAATAAATTATGAAGATATTAACAGATTGCAAAATCCATCGTCCAGTAGTCCTTCTTCCTCCAACCACGTTTTTCTTGTCTCCGGCTTTCTCGCTTCCGCTGCCTTCTTTCTGCCGCGCGTCCGGTCCGGTTTTGTCTGGTCTCCTCGTCTCGTCCTCCCTTGTTGCCGGGTCTCTCTCTCTATATATGCCGGATCCGTTGCCAGATCCCCCATACATGGTCTCCCCTGTTGCCAGGTTCTCCCATGTATGATCGATCTATTGCCAGGTGTGGGTATCAGATCCTTACACGCCCCACCTAAGAGTAAAATTATCCCTTGTGGCTGATTTTACCATTTCACACAAAGAGAACATCATTAATAATGATACAGAAGATTTACAAACAAAAAAACGTAATGATTACAACATTCCATAGTCCTCAGGATGGATCGTCCAGTAGTCCTTCTTCCTCCAACCACGTTTTTCTGTCTCCGGCTTTCTCGCTTCCGCTGCCTTCTTTCTGCTGCGCGTCCGGTCCGGTTTTGTCTGGTCTCCTCGTCTCGTCCTCCCTTGTTGCCGGATCTCTCTCTCTATATATATATGCCGGACCCGTTGCCAGATCCCCCATACATGGTCTCCCCTGTTGCCAGGTTCTCCCATGTATGCTCGATCCATTGCCAGGTGTGGGTATCAGATCCTTACACAAACTAATGCAGTACTGCCACTATATTTAACATATATCTGTTAAAAATGATGAAAATATTATGTATCTAAAATGATAGTACTTTGCATGACTGATAGAAAATCCTAAATGACATTTTACATGTCTTTTTATGAAAAAAATAATATGCATCTATCAAAAATATTTAATTATTTATTTTTTCTTCTAGTTTTTAAAAGGTAGCAAATATTAGTGAGATAAATTATGAGCTCTGTAGTAAATTATTGCATTTCTTAAATTTTAATACACCATCAAGTGTTAATAATTACCGTAAACTCCAGCGTATAAAGCGCACTTTGAATACAAAAAATAGGATCGAAATTGACGGATGCGCGTCACACGTCTATCATAAGAATGAGAGCTTTAAAGATAAAAAAAGAGGATCATAGATAAAAGTTAGACTTCTACAAATATCAAAATACTGTTTATTTAAAAGAAATTACATTCCTTATAAACTTAAGGAGTTGTATATCTAGAAGTATACTATTTTTTTCTAAAGCTTGGAATAATACCTCGAACAAATTCTAAGCGCATGAGCATTGCCCATACACTTAAGGTTTCTTTGGCAAAACGAGGTGCTCATTATACGGCGAATATACCTAAAAATTTAAAATTTCTGCTTGAAAATATAGGTGCTTGTTATACGCCGGTACTAAAAAATCATATATATATATATCTCTCTATGGATAAATTTTACTCTGTATATTAATTGATCATCATCATGACATCATTAGTTCATATTACTCTACACAGCCGAAAAAATTACTAGATCCTTTTCTAGAAACAGCATGTTAGGATCATTAAAGACATCTTCCTTCTTACTATGATGCAATTGTTCCATCCTCTCGAGGTGGGGTTGAGGAATCGAAATATTATAGCTTTGAAATGTTACCACTATTTTCTTCCAATCTCACCCAAGCAGCTTTTTTTTCTTATTCTCAGAGTTCAAAAGATTCATCGTGAAGTCCGAGTTTCGTCAATCCAAACGATGTCAGTAAAGATGTGGAACAATGACTTTTTAGATTCCATATGATGAGTTTTTCATTTATGACCTTTGAAAGGCCTAGAAATACTGGGAGAAACATGAAAATCTTGATGGTGACTATAGAGAGAAGCCTTAAAATTACACATACAAATTAATTTTCAATTTGATAATTTTTAGTGGTAGATAAAATTTTACCATTCCCATTCGAAATGATGCTCAGGTCAATTTAGTATATTTATGTGAATAATATTTTTGTGTATTTCTGTAGTCCTTACATTAATCTATATATATATATATAATCTCACGATTTCTCTTTTCATTTTCTCTTCTCCATGTTAATGTTCAAAATCACTTTAAAGCACTGTTTAAAACTTAATGATATTAGTGCAACACAGAAAAAAGTACAACACGCTTCACAGCAAATTCTTTCCATGTATTTTAATTAAATTGTCCTCTCAGTATCGGCATATTTTGTGTGCATAAACACAGTCCCCTGGTTTTTATTACTACCAAAACTCACAGAACCAATACAATCACGTTATGTTCTCTAACCGCTCCAAACATTCTTCCATTCAAAAGCTGGTATAACAAAAAATACAGAGAGAGAAATAAAGTCTTCTGAAGAGCTTCCTCGCTACAACCCATTCGTGACGGAACAAAATGGTGCATGAAACTCGACTCAAGAAAGGAAAAAGTAAATATAATAGTATTCTCTTTTCCTTCTCAGAGGTGGCGGTAGCATCAGTACAATTCTGTTGTAGCACTCTTTCTGTTACGGAAGTTTAGCATCGAATTACTGGAAATATTTGAAATAGAAAAATAGAGTATGGACACACACAGGTGAGTAAGAAAAACTCGTGTTTTTCATTTTTTCAAGGGCGAAAGTGGACGCTGCATAAAAGTACTTTGGAATGCTTGGGAAATAGAAAATAAATCTGACAGATACAATATATGCTCCTGTTCATAATTTGCTGTCTTTAAGAAAAGTCTTTTTCAAAAACAAAACAAAAAAGAAGTAAGGTAATATTGAAGTATGTTATCAAAAATGAATTATTTAACAATGAGTTATGCAAAATTGAAACGAATGCATATGTTCTTATACAAATAAATAATGTAACCATAAATATATAGAATGAATTGTGTATGAAACTAAATATTTTATTTACGAAAGTAGAAATCTTAGCTGGTTTGTAATCTCAAGACACACATTTAGTTATTTTTCTGCTGACGTTTTCCTTAGTGCCTCAAAAAATTTGAGTTTTAAAAATAGCTCATTCTTTGTTACAGATCCTATATATAATAGCCAAAATATAATTAATAATACACATAAAAACAAGACAAAAACTTAGGAAAACTTAGAATTAAATGCATTCTCTTTTAGAATGTGGATATAACTTTTAATAATATGTTCAGAAATTCAAGTATAATAATAGTAAAAATTTTGAAAGTAATGTGAAAAACAAAAAAGGATCATAAATTCATGATTAACATCCTTTTGAATTAAAATTCCAATTTAGAGGGCTATTATGAATTAATTTAATCGCTTTTTTATCTTATTTTCATAAATTTATATATTTTTTTTCGAAATACTTTTAATTGTTGTTCAAACTACATGAAAAATATATATACAAAAATGTATGAACTTATCACAATTAAATATCCCATAACAATATATCTTTATCTGATTTTTATTGGTCTACTTTATTCTGTATAACTTAGAAAAAAATCTCAAACGTGTTCTACATCTTTTCAGAGTAAAACTCTTACACATCAAGATTTCTTGTAGAAAACTGTTCATTATTTATCATCTTTTATTTTTTAAAAAAAAAGAGAAATGTTACATTTAAAAAAATTTATAATTCTATTCACTTATCCACTTTTTCCATACTCATATTTTAAAGAAAAAATATTTCGTCTAGTTATTTCACATCCTACATGATTAAGAAAATAATGAAAACCTATTATAATACCAAAATAATTTTGATTAGATTTGGGGGATACCTTCTCTCGAAATCCATAACAAGTAACTGCAGTAGTAAAAACTGCCTAGTAACTAGTATAATTATGATTGGTTTATCAATATTTGCATTGAAATGTCACATTTTACACAACTTTGTAAGTCAGTTTCTGTTATAATTCTCCTAATAAGTTTCACTATAAGTAATGGTACAAATCTCCATATTTCTCTTAAATAAACTTAAACTCAAACTCAGTGGCGCAACAGCCCATGAGGGCCAAAACCTACTGTGCATACCTCAGGGTACGTGAACATTGGGCACTGAGATGCATAAGTAGATGTCCCGATCAGGTGGTCAGGCTGAAACGAAACCCTCAATGTTTTAGTCCCCAAGCAAGCTTGGTACTCATTTCTCGAACCACTGAAGGGGTGAAATGCTGAGTCAACCTTGTCCAGCCCGAGCTTAGGACCCCTGGACATGTAGTGTGGAAGCACGATACTCTACCACTCGGCCACTGGGCCTCTTTTCCTTAAACACTGACTTAGAACAACACTATTCTAACTACATTACTGTGCTCTAGGAGAGTTTGAAACTTTTTCGAGATAAATAAGAAGTATAAAATAATATTTTAAAACAGTAGGATCTCGAAAACTCGGCCTAATTTGGACCGATAGATGGCGGAGTTTGAAAAAATGCCAGGTTTTTGGAAAAGAGATTTTTAAGGAATAAGTGCGAGCGCTTCTCAGAAAATATTGTACTGCACTTGTATGTATATTTTGCTTGAGAATAAAACTGAAAATATACTGCCCAAATACACCTAAACAAAGAAAAAGTACATACTTTATTATTATTTATTTATCCAACACCCGTGCTTGCTTTCTTGTCCATTTGAGGCCGAGCCTTTCATTACTGACTGACGACGTGTGTGTGGGGGGGGGGGAGCATTCATCGAGTCCAGTGCAGGGAAGCAGGTGGTCGCCATCTATCTATCCTGCCATTTCTTCAGAGTGGGCACGACTCGTCAGAAGCCAGACCAAGGTATACTCCCAAAAAGTCATGTCCGGTAGTTAGGTGAAAGCGGGCAACAGCCTCGGCTTTCTCCAGGTGACTCGGAATATGACCCACAGTGGTCAAGGTTTACCATGGCTTTCCAAGGCTCTTGGTGTTTTGAGTCAAGGGCGTGCATTTATCAATGCGTGTGTATCTTATGCTCTTAGTTATTCTGTGGGCTTTGGGGACTTTGGCTTTTTGGACAGCTCTCTCATCACCAGGGATACCAACATGACTTGTTACCTAATGTAAGGTCACAGTAAAACCATATGAAATGAGTACCGCAATTTTCGTTCGGCACAAAATTTTGTTAAGGTATTTGATTGGTGTGATACTTACTGGGTATAAAGCTGAAATTGCAGATTGGAAATCGACAAAGATGACAACTTTTGCATGAGCTATCTCAGCAGCTAATAACTGTGTTGTAGCTTCATTGATTACTGAAACCTCACCGTCGTAATTGGTGGTGTTCATGAATAAAATTTCATGAATACATAGCATACAGTAATTTAACTGTTTAGATATAAAGCTGCCTATAGTGAAAACTAAATAGCCAAATTTGTAAAAACAGATTACCTTTTTTTAAAGAAATGGGTGATGTCCTGTTACATTCTGAATTTTGCTGCTTCATCACGAAGGCGATGAGTTAATAGTATTAATGAAAACTAAGTCCATTGTCAACTACCTCCTTATTCAAAATACTGAAGGGTGGTTTCGATATCTTTCAGTCCCTCACTTAGTGATACTATAGGAGTTTGTAAGTTTTCCTCAATATTAATATTGATTTTTCGAGGACCGAATTTTCGGGAATGTATCAAAATATTTTAAGGATTCTTAATTCTTCTTTTTCTTCACTCATAGAAACTTGAAGAAAAAAAAAATTGTGCATAGTTTTTTACATTAAAGATATTGATTATACTGAAAATTATTGGGAAAGTAACAACAAAGTTGCAATTAAAATTGTTTTTCCGACAAGTATACATCAGCTTACAAATCACTCGAATTAAGCTTAACTCTTTATTTTAATTCCTAATTTCATGATTTTATTTAAAAAATGCACATTTTTTTAAATAAATTTTTTACATTTATCTTTTTTTTTTTTTTTTTTGATGGATTTCTACTTTGAAAATAAGTATATAACTTTTAAATATATTTCACTGATAAAATAAATTCATAAAATATAAATTAACTATAAAAAACACGTGGATTTATCGCATTAAATCTTAATTCTCATTTAGTACTTTGTATCCGCACATTCTTTATGAAATTTTGGTGTAGTGTTATTTTCTACTATCCGTTGAGTAGTTATATTTTTCTTGCTTTTTGGATCGAATATCTATTTACTCACAAGAGCTTTTCTTATTTCAAAAGCTCTTAAATTTAAATATAGCACATATCGAAAATATGTTTTATTTGGAGAATGTCAAAAATAGATTTCAAAGCTCCAGTTGTTTGCACACATTTGAAGGTTTTCTTCAACTCAGAAAAAAAAGTCATTTATTGGAATTTTTCAAGTTGAATATTTTCCTACAAACACAAAGTTTAAAACACAATAAAAATAATTTACACAATAGTTTAAAGCTTCTAAAAACCAATGATATGTTGCAATTTTTAAAAATGTATTCAGTTTAGTAAAAATATCTATCTAATCTCAATTTTTCAAAAAAAATTTCGAGAAAAAACATAAATAAATTTTTCAAACAATCTAGCGTTGTGTGAAGGATGTCTCTCTTTTTCACCCAAATACCTATTCATAAACCTTTCTACAGTAAAAGTGTAGAACGTTTTTAAAGAAAACAGCCAAAAAAGCCCTGAACCTGCAACAACAAACAATTTTCAATTGGTCCTTTTCTGTGTACATATATTTTTCTTGTTACTCCATCATATGCGATGACTGATTTTCAATATTGTATGAACATAGTAGTTCGTGACTTAAATTCCCAAGTAGTTCCGAAAAATATCTTTGCTGTTCCCTTACTTCAGAATATGACGAGAAAATGATGACATGACTGCAATATATTTTTAGTATAGTATGTTAGAAACATTTTTTGCCTATTCTGAAATTTTTTAGTCGCAATTCACAGAAGTAACAAAGGGTTCATCTCTGCTCTTTAGTGGAGGTGTGTTGTGTTATTGCTTATGAAAAATTGTGAAAGATCATAAGATCCTGGAGTAAAATAAAAAAAAATAAAAATAAGATTAAAGAAATATGTAAACTTCATCGAATATTAATCCGGGTTACGAAAGTGTACTTCTCAACATTAAAACTCGTGTCAAAAATAAACTTCATGCAATAAAATATTAAAAAAAAAGATTTTATAAAAATTTATATATATATATATATATATATATATATACTCGGGAAACAAAAAATAAATAATATACACTAAAAAAAATACTTAGTAATACTAATATTAAAGACAGCCATATGCCTTACATATAATTAAAGATATTAATGATTCCTTAATTATAAATTTAAGGAAAGGCGGTGCGAATTATGCAAGAATTTTTAAGCTAAGTATTTTCAAAATTTTTTTGGTTGCCTCCTATGTTTATACTATTTAAAACATATTTTAAGTTTAAAATTTCATAAAAAGCTAGCCATTTAATTTTTTTAAGGAAAAAAAACTTACAATTTTTAAAGGGATTTTAAAATGCTACTCCTCCTACAAAAGTTTACATACACGCATGAAATGTGATTTATAAGTACGTCATACCATCTATAATAAAAGTTGGTATGGGTTTTGCGATAAAAAGTTTGGTATTGGTACAGTACTTCTTTTATGAATGCTTACTGAAAATTCCTTAAAAAATTATAAATTCAGTTATTTCAAAACAAGATATCAATCATTGGCATGGCCAAGTAATTTTAGCGCGTTTTTCTCATTGTAGGAAAATTCGGAAAAACTATGGGAAAATTTAAATATGATTCGGCTCATCTAGGGCACAAATGCGACCAAATGCCGAAAACCCGAGGTCAATTGGTTGCTTATTGGCTGAGAAAAAGGTACGACAAAATATGGAACGAAGACGAAATTTGCGTCCTAATAGCGCTTTTGTTCCACTACGTGAAAAACGCGCTAAAAATTAGTATTGCTTTGATTCAAAAATGCATACCAACTTTTGTTACATTCACAATTAGCAATAGGTAAAAAATTCAAAGCATTAGGCACAAGAGAAAAAAAAGCCTTAGCATTTTAAATCAAGACAAACTTGTTATTTTATCTTTCTGAGATAATTAAGTTTAAAATTTTGACTTGCCATAGGGAAGTGAATAAAAACGAACGTAAAAAATACCGTAATTCTGCGGGTTTTTTTAAGCTTAGAGCTTTCAAATTTTGTGAGGTAAAAGAAAAGTATATAAAAATAATTTAGGCTAAGAAAATTATATTTGATTTTTTGACCAATTTTTGTCATTTGAATCGTACTGTGTCCCCTTAAAATAGTAGTTAATGACACAGCAAACAGTTATACTGTGTTTTGTACTGTACTATTCATGAACAAATCATATAACATCATTAAATTTACTAAAATATATTTAAGAAATTTGTCCAATACTCACCAATCAATAATGTTCGTTTTAAAAAGACTTTAAATATAAGAAAAAAATTGATAGATCTATTGTAATAAAAATAATATAAATAATTTGCAAAATAATAACATAGTACATAAATGTAACGATAATTTCTGATTTTATAAACGGACATCCTAAACCCGTTATAACAACTAAATGAAATATTGTAAAATAGAAAACTCTCAGAGAAATAATGAATAAAGGTACAAGTTTTAGATTAAAGGATCTCTAATAATAATAAAGCTATTAAAACACAAATTTCTAAACATATCAGTAAGTTTATTACAAAAATAACAATAAAATATAGTTTTCTTATTGTAACTTTCAATGAATTTCAAAGTTTTAAGCGAATTACTGGACATTAATTGTAAAAACCGATAGTGATATCACTTGTAAAGATATTAAGCATCAAATTGCAGATCTACAAAACCATTCCTTTATATTTTAAGTGGAAAAAGTTCTGAGCAACTATACAATATTATTTAAAAGTGGTTTTATATTTATATTCTTAACAAATACTTTCAAAATAATACTCCTTTAAAATATACAATGCTATCTATAGAGAAATTATTAATCGTATTTCTGTTACTTTATAAAAAAAAACTAGATATTTGCCTGTTACATATAAAAATTCCCAATATTTTCCTGACACCACATTTTCATAAAAATTCTATTAAATTTAGATCAATAACGAATGGCTTTAAAATTTATATTACACATCTGGTCAGGAAGCTTCAAATATTATACAATACACTTTAGATAATATTAGTAATTTTATAATGGTTAGGAATAGTAAAAATTTTATTCAGGTCATGCAAGATAAAAATATTATCTCTATTCATACCTATGATTTTGAATTTATATTTATTGATATAGGAAACATAATTAAGATTCTAAAAACAGCTTATAACAAATATTCTTTAATTTATTTAATAAAATGTGATAAATATCTTACCATTATTCAATTAGTAATAAATGAAACATATATTTTTCATAATAACTGTTAATATCAGCAACTTACAGGATTACCACAAGGAGAGCCTGTGAGTTACTGTTCAACTGTAATATCTATTAGCACTATAATGAACATGAAAAAATTGGTACTGACTCTTGATACTTATTTAGATAGATAGATGACTTAATTACTTTAGTAATGTACTAGATTATGTCCCTAGTTTTACTTATTATCTACAATATTAGAAATTATTAAAAACCAATTACAATAATGAGTCGGCAAACATTTCGGACCTTCGAATAAACGTCAAGAATACTTTGCTAATAAGTAATTATTTTTTTATGAAAAAGAAATGTTTTTGAGTTTAACATTATAAGAATGCCATTTTGGCGTAGCAACCTACACACATCTATATTTAGAAATATTATTCTAAATTTTATTAAAAGAAATAATGATTTAGTTTCTGACGATGCATTAAAACCTGATATTTTTTTTTAAAAAAAAGTCTGTAAATATTGCTTGGATTACAACTATTCGGTTAAATTAATTTTTAAATATATTTTTTAAAATTATTTTAGTCTTTATATTTAATCAATTTTAAGCATAATTAAATTATAGAAGAGCACGTAATATGGCGTTCGATATCGTCGTAGTTAACAAATCGTCTTAAAAATTTTATTTTTAGCACAGATATAGGTAAGTTTTTGGTTTTACTTTTTCTTGTTAATTCTTTTTGAAATTTTCTTTTTGTTCTTATCTCTCGTGTTAAAAACCTATTTTCAATATTCATACATTCTTTTAATTTTTTTTCAGTTCATCGCACGCGTAGATATAGACCTAACTTTCAATAGGGTTCGATTTACTACTATTTCGAAATTTCTGCTGAAAAGGATCCTATAAAATAATACTTAACCCTTTCACTGTCCAAAAATAGTGACAGCTTTATAAATCATAATAGTTATCATTTTATTCAAAAACTCTTACATTTTTATTTGCTCAATATTTCAGATTTTTGGAAAATCTGTTATTTTCCAATCTTAGTTCAGTTGGATATTTTCTTTTGTATCAATCTATTTTATTCACATATTATAAATATATGGAAAATTATATTAAATCAGTTTTATTAATTTTAAATTAGTTGATATGTTTTTTTACTTTAAACATTCAAAAATTTTATGAAAATATTTTTGTTGCGTTACGAAAAGCATTGGATTTTTTTTAAACATAATTTTTTTTATTTCGTTTTGTTGAATTTATTTAATGCATTTTTTTTTCATAATTTCGATGCTTTGGACTTCAGAGAAAACTGAAATAGACTCTCACGAACATTGCCCTAATATAACTTCCATTTTACTGTAGTGTTTGATTTGCTGTGAATTGTTATTATTATATAAGAATCTGGAAAAAACCGTGATGTATTCAAATGAACGTTACTTTTCAAACAGAAAAGCAATGAATGGGAAAGTGGAGGGATTGAAAATAATAGTGAGTGAGCGAGTAAATAATAACGTCACACTGGTCAGCTTCACTGGGGATTTTGGTGACGGAAATCATAATTTGGAACCATGGTCAAGTGACAAAGAAGACATCCGGGATTAAAGAGAACGAGTGTCGTAGAAGTATTACTGAATCCAGAGCATTTTTACTGGAAGTGATTCAGAACATATTTACATGTAAATATTAATATTAGTGTATTAAAAAATTTTAAGAGGTGCTTCACCAATACTATCATTTTAAATTTCTAAATACACAACAAATAATATGAAACGAAATAAAAGTTTGATTTAATTTACGAACATTAGTAGTAATATGCAAATCCTTTTACATTGCTTAGTAAACACTATAATAAATTATAAATATTTAAATGTATAGTTATTACTAAAGCAAATGAGGTAACGAACACTGTTTTTGAAATAGTATTAATACATTTTACACCCACATATGCATGCGCATACCATTGCTGTAAATTCCGGGGTATAACGCGCACTTTTAACACAAAAAATAAGATCGAAATTAAAGGGTGCGCGTTGTACGCCGGGTATAAAAATGATATCTTTAAAAATAAATAGAAAGAAATGAACATAAAAACACACAAAAAGTAAACTTGTACATTTATGTAAATACTGCTTATCTTAAGGAACTGACGTACTAATAAACATAAAGGGCTGTAATTCTAGGATTATACTATTTTTCCCAGTACTTGAGATATAATGCCTGAAATAAATGACTTAAAAACATAACAAAATTTCTCACGCACATTTCCGATTTCTTTATAAAAACGTGCGTGTGCGTTATACGGCGAATATAACTAAAAATTTAAGAAATGCAGCTTATGAAAGTACAAATGCGCATTATACACCATATTTTATGGTAATTATAATTAATATTCTTTTAAGATGTGCTCCTCATTCATCTATGTTATCATCAGTCAAATACCATACAGTAAGCATTAAATGCAATGAAAAAAACCAGTTACATTACCTTTTTTTTGGTTATTTGAGTTTACAGTAAAAAAACAATGCAATATCAATACTTTTTACATGATACCTGTCAAATATTAGAGTTTCCATTAAAAATCATTGAATCCTGCCAAGAAAAAAAAATTCAAATACACCAAGACTCCATTATTAAGTTTATTATTTACGCTAATCATAATTTTATTTGCTAGGTAAATTTACCAGAACGTGTGTGTGGGGGGGGGGGAGAGAAACGCATATATACATACAGGAAGTATTCAAAAAAAAGTAACAGCAACAAAAAAGGCAAACAAACTCACGTGAGAGCACGTAACATATTAGAAAAATTATTTCAAAGCAGAGGCTGAACGTAAAAAAAAAAAAGAAATATGAAAAGAACTTAACAAAGTATTTCTTCCTCGTAACTACTCCAGTTTTTATCCGTTTTATGAACAAAAAATAAAAGAATGACAAGATCAAACATAGATATAAAGCGAGTAATGATCAATTTACTCTCTGAGAAGGAAGAAAAAGGAGTTTTAAAAGGACCTTCCATCATAAACTCAAAGGAAAATTACTTTTTATATGTATCCTGTAATACAACGCTTATGACTTTGTTTTTATTTAACATTGCAAATATACATAGTCAAACTTTCTTTTTGTGCTCTCCATTTTTGAGTGGTTAATAAATAACAAATTGAAGTCATTAATACTAAGCATGTCTATTTAAAATTCACTTTCTTTTAAAATGAAAGCAATTATTTTTATAGAGCTTCTTTTACCAATTTAATGTGTTCAAGTGATTATAAATACAGATAACACTTAATTATCTCAATTTTTATATGCTTTTATGTTTTTGTTTCTGTTGAATGCTTATATTTTTAGGGGGGGAAATAACGTAAAATTTAGCATAATTCAATCCACCCCATTGTTCTTAATTCAATGAGTATGAGATTTTACAAACTCTTCTTACTATCTTTATATGCAATATAAAGGAGAAAAGCGATTCACTCATTCATTCACTCACTCATCACGGTACCTCAGGAACTGTTAGATCTACAGACTTAAAAATTAGCAGCATATCCTTTTCATTGAGTACAGATCCGCGAAGAACGGATTTTGCAAAAAATGATCTCTAAAGGAGGTTGAGGGGGATTAGGGGCGTTTTAGATAATGTCTCTTATATACTTAAAAAGTCTCACTTTTTCTGGAGGCAATAAAAGATTTCGTATTTGCTCTATAAATGCTAGTTAGAACAGGCTTCACCTCAGTACATCTTAAACTGACTTGAACTGGACTGGGAAGATATCCATACTAGTCCCCTTCTAGTATCGGATTTCATTTCCGTCAACGGTTTCACTCATCTGGTCTAACATCGTCTGATCGGACGAGGGATTAGTTGCAACAACATAGTTAATTGAACCTGCGGTTTTGAACTATTAGACCTGCAGACTTGAAGTATCGCAGATAGGTTCTTTTAATAAAGGTAAATTCCTTGCAAAAGGGGTTTTGTGAAACTCGAACATTAAGGGGGAGAGTTGCGAAAGGTTAAGGGAAGTTGTAGAAAAATATATTACTGTTTTTGAACTATAAGACCAACAGACATGACATTTGGCAGGCATGTTCCTTTCATGGAATAAAGATTCTCAACGAATAGAGCTTTGTGGAAATCGATCCCCAAGGGGTGAGGGTCAAGATTCGAGGGGCATGATAGATAAATATTCCTGGTTTTGACCTCTCGGAAAGATCTACGTACTTGAAATTTAGCAGACATATTGTTTTCATAAAGTAAAGATTCGCTATACATAAAAGGATTTGTGAAAATCGAAACTTAAGGGTCGTTGCGAAAGGTTAAGGGGAGGTGGACGCACATATATTTCCGCTTTAGAATTATCAGAGTTACTGACTTGAAATTTGGTAGGCATGTTCCTTTCATAGACTATAGTTTCTCTAAGAAAAAGTTTTGTGAAAATCATCTCCCAAAAATGGATGGGAGTGTTGAGAGGGGTTAAAGGGCGTTAGAGATGAAAATTCCGGTTCTTGAACTGTAATTATGTTTGTTATGATCAATAGAGATCCACTTAGAACGGAATTTACGAAACTCATAGACTCCTATGGGGGAGCGGAAAGTTAGTGGGGCATACTGATAAAAAATATACCCGTTTTGAGCTACTAAATCTACAATAACGAAATTTGTTATGCATGCTTCGTTTGTTGAATTGAAATCTGTTAAGAATGGGTCAAACGGAAATCAATTCTCAAAGGTGGTTTATTGATTAAAAAAATTCGGTTTTTAAACTATTAGAAATTAGACTTTAAATTTAGCAAGAATGTTTATTTTGTTGAGTATAGATGCACTAAAAATGAGTTTTGCGAAAATCCACTTGGGGGAGCAGGTTACAGGAACGGAAATGATAATTCTATTTAAGTTTTGAATATTATTATTTAGAAGTCCTGTCCTTTTTTTGAATCAAGAGGTGAGATTTATAATAATATTATAATACAATCGAACATTTAATATTAGGACTTAGATATCAATAATTTGTATGCATGCGTAGTATATATTCATACAACATTGTGAAATACTCAACAAAGCTGGTGGGTAAGAGCTATCATATTACATGAGTGGAATTCTATCTGGATACTTTTATACAAATGTAGTACATCTTATATATGATTTAACATCAGTTTATACATATTTGTAATGAAAGATTATGATTCACACATTATATAGTCTTTTATTATGAACATAATAAAAAATAAGATAACTTTTAAAACATGTATATACGTTTAAAACAGTTTACAGATGTTATAATTACTACTAATAGTAAACATTCGACATTATTATTTAGTAAGGTAGCTGTATTAATGTAATGAATCTAAAACATAACTATAATACGTTTGTGAAATTGCATACCTACGTATCGCAGGTTATTTTAGATTAATATAAATTGATTAAACTAATTTTAAAATATTATTAAACATATTTTTATAAAGTTGAAAGAATGATTTTAATTTCTTCAAAAGTACCTAATCAACTTACTTGTAAAACTAACGCAGCATTTTTCAAACTGTGGAGCCCACCCTCTAAGGGCGTGATAACCCAAGGAGGGGGACGCGAACATTTCGAAAAGTTGAAAATAAAACATTATTTAAAATATTAAATTATTGAATGGAAGTGAACTAAAATACATTCTGACATAATGAAAAACTAAATACGCGTTTACACTGATATAATATGTTTATAAATTTATCAATACTGCACAATGTTTTTGATATTTAATTTAACAATATCAAGTTAAGAACAAGTTTAACAATTACCAGTGACCCCATGGGATTGCCATATATAAAATGATATCAAAAATTTAATACTTATCTTGATAAATTGTACAGTTTATAATTAAGATCGCAATGCAGCTTTACGTCAAAGTGAATTATTATTGAATTCAATACAAGGTTATTGTATGGAGGGGAGAGCGAAGAAAAATATGCCTCTAAATAGGGTCACAAATATTGATGGTTTGGGAAGCACTGGACTAACAAGAAACGAGTAAGATCAGAATATGTTTTTTTACAGTTCATGTACGGTATTAAAATAAAATACGTTTACAACCAAAACTGAATCTCTTTGAAAATACATCTTAATCATTTTAAGTACATCTTTAACATTCAAAGCATTTGTTTAATATTCTAGAGACATTAAATAACAGTAACTTGTCTGAAATATTGTATTGAAAAAATAATCAGTAACAATTTATAATTTAAAATTCTCGTATTACACTTAACCAATCATCTGAAATGCCAATTTTATTTAAACAAATAATAATTATATGCATACATTTGCATACAATAATTTATTATACCCTATAATACGCCGAGATATTCTTAGAGGGGATTTTATTCCGAAATGAATGTAAAATTTCTATAAAATGAGGACTAAACTGTACCTTCAAAAAAGAAATACATTTCATTATACGAGCCTAAGTATAGCAAAATATCTAAGCATAAGCAAGATATCTGAAAATTAAAATGTACCGGCTATGTTTACGTGTGTATTCATTAATTATGTGCTTAAAGTATTGCCTAATTTACTTTTTTACACTCTGTTTTAAGAAATTCAATTAGAAAATATTTTTAATGTATTTCAAGAGATCATATACATTAGTTTCTCTATATATATTCACAAAGCTTAACTTAATCCTAATTTATATTTATTCACTAATATTTTTTCATAGAAAAAACTCAAATATTTCTAAACGCAAGTTGAGTTCAATTAAATGACGTTTGATAATATATTACCGTATAGTCTTAAATAATAATATCAAGTTACATATATACACGTATCGCTTAGTTTGCTCGGTAAGCATTATAAAAATTTGCCACAGTCTTCCTTAATAATTGACAATTAGTAAAACAATAAAAGTGTTTGATAGTTAAGAACAAAATAAAACAACAGATAATTTTTGTTATCAATAGAAGAAATGTTATTATCTCAGAAATTGCATGATATGTCTGTAAAACTGAACAGGACCGAAAGAAAATATTATCAAGTGTTTCCAATAAAAGGAGAGAAAAAAAGATATACTGGTTCATTTGTGTATGTGTGTGTGTGCATATCTAAAGAATTTACAGAGATTTTTTTTTTAAAAAAAAGTACAGAAATTTTTCAAAAGAATTAAAAATTAACGGCTCTTCAAGACTCTAAAAATGTTAGAATATTTGTAAACCGTTTGACTGGTTAGCATCGAGGATACAATTTGCATAAATGGTGCCTGTGTAGAGTTAGTACTTATATAAAATCTTGCTTGAACGTCAGCTTTACTTCGCTGGGAATTAAAAATGGGTCGTATAAAACACGTACCGTACTCTACAAAGAATTGGATTATAGCCATAAATAATGATAAATTTAGTCAAGAAAGTTTCGCCGAATACTCTCAAAAACTGTGAATTTTTTTAAAAAGATTAATCTAAAATTTAAATGTTATAAATAATAGTGCAAAAAAGGTTTCTATGCGAATAACCACATTTAGATAAAACATAATACTAAAATGTACCATGATTAAGACATCGCTTCAGGGGCGTGAAGCTCAGAAGCAAAATAAGCGAGAGCAAGGAGTGAATACCTACATCAATCCCATTATGTGAACTACATTGAACTTGATTTGAACTCCATTAACTTGGTTCAACCAAGACAAAACCGCATTTCTCTTGCATGCAAATGAAATGTCGGAGTGTGCTAGTGCAAATAGATATTGCTGTGGGGTATTTCAAGACAGGAATAAGGTAATTTTTAGCGATGAACCAAAGTTGTGCGTCTCCCATGGTCATCAGACAGTCTGAATTTGGTGTTGCAACCAAGGAAATGTTTTACTACATATTGCTTGCACGCCAGAGAAGTTTAACAAATTATCCATAAATAAAGCTGCATGAATATTGGGACTTAGAAATGCTGCGTATTTTGATAAGAAGAGAAAATTTCAAAGTATACATAGAGAAAACTGAGTCTTTTATAAGGTCATCATCGAAAATTTATTTGAATAAGAATGTATTTTCTGAGAAGATTCTGTATCGTCATGTATGAAGAATCATCTAAGGTAGGCTTAAAAAACTATCAACAAATTGGTTCATTCTCCCTATTAAAAATCATTGATGTTACGAGGGGCTAAATTAAGAAGCATCTTCCATTTAAGCTTCAAAGCATAAAATAAACTTGTGTTAAACATAAAATCCGTTTGAGCAACTTTCAGTAAAGCTACCTACAGTAAAAGATTGTGTTCGTGGGATTACTATGACCAAAGAAGATGACATTAATCATTAATTATTCACACTGTTTTCCGTTTAAATGAATTATTTAGAGTGTTACCAAATTCGACCAACAAATTCAGAGGGTTGATAGTTGGCACCATGAGGACGACAAATTAACATATAACATGGGTTGCAAATCATGTTTAGTTCGAGTAATTCGCAATAAGAGTTATGATGGGTGTGATGCAAAGCGAAATGGAAAGGGCCAATAAGAAGTAAGAATTAGATTTATTAGACATAAGACATGTTTACGTACTGGCAATGCATCACAGATCAACACTAGAAATGCAACCGGCATAGTTTGAAAGCATCCTACAATCTTTCGTCAATTGGTGTCGGTGGTGCTATCACCTAGGAGGTTTCAACTTCGGACAATGTCTGTAACAATCACTTGTTGCATTTCTGACGTCGAGCTGTTGCATTTCTGATGTGAGCTTCTTCGTATTGTAAACATGTTTTACGTATAATAAATGTTTTTCTTAACACTTATTGCTTCTTCTTATTCCACTATACATTACTCCCTTCATAACTATTTTTGCGAATTTATCCGACTAAACATGATTTGAGACCCTATTTCTGTGTTGTATGGCGTACTGGAACTGAACGCACACAGTCAAACTAGAGACTATATATTGAAGTTTTACTTACAAAAATCATGCCACTCGCCATCTTACACAATTCGCAGTTTTTATCTCACTTACCAAGAGTGACTCTCCAAAAACCGGCCTCCTTCTCAGTTCGCTAAATCCCAGTCCCCCATGGCTTCAAAAAAGAGTTCTCCAGCGCATGGCTTTCAGAAGAGTTCATCTGGGAAAGTAGGGGAAATTAGTTTCAGGAAACCCTTGTGCACCTTACAATCTAAGGAAGTCACTATGGGTTTTTCGTCCCTGACGACATCAACTGGTATTTTCGTAATAATGCTCGCTCCAGTTGATTTGTCGTTCCCATGCTGCCTAATATCACCCCGTTGACTTTGTCAGTCGAACTCGGCAACTCTCTCTGTATTTATAATTTGATTATATTCAAATTTTTTTCAATCCCATTGTCACAATTTTTCTAGTTATCAATTTTTAGAAAATAATTATTTTCAAAAGACTTAATAATAGTATACTAAGTTTTTTGTGTTAAGGTTTTATAAAAAAAAGGAGAATATAGTACTATAATTTAAAATTTTCAATCACTAGTTTTATTGAAATAAATACCAATCTAAAATCCTTTTATGCTTTATTTTTCATTATTCTAATATTTTGAATTAATTATGCATTACATTTCAACGTAATATCAAACTATGTATACATAAAGTATACCATGTTAAGATAATATCAAATGCATGCAATTTCACTAAATTTTGTAATTAGGTTCAGGATTTATATTTTTCTTTTGTTGACATCTGCAATCCATGAACACTTCGTACTTTACGGGAATTGTGTCAGAATCAGAGATACACCGTTCCATTAAACTAAAATCAAATATTAGAGAGAAAGATAATTTTGCAAATAGTCAAAAATATATGCCCTTTTTATTTTTAGTTGTTGCTAAAAATAAGCATTTTGCTTAATTATGAGAAATCAAAAATATCAAAAAGGAGAGCAAGTTGTTCTAATTAAATTGTTCCCTGATTAAACAAATAACACAATTTTGTAGCTACTCAATTGAATACTTTTATTGTCATTTTCTTTCTCTAGATTCAAATACAAATTTTGTTTCTCAAGGCAACTGTTAGGTGTCTGTATAAAAATAAATAATACAGTTTCAAAAAAGTTAACTATACTGACAAATGTATTATTCATATTTCGTTAATTGTTTATTTCAAAAAAATAGGGAAGAAAAATTTTAACAAGATAACAAAGGCTCATTTAATAAAGAATGAGAATTGCACGTATATATATATATATATATATATTATATATATATATTATATATATACAATTGGAAATGTTACTTCTAAGCCATATTCTCGAATTCTACTTCCACTTGAAGTCTCTCCGATATACACTTTCTAATTAAGTTTTCTTTCTTTTCGTTAATTAAGTTCTTAAAGAGTATTAACTCCAATATGTACTTAAAAGTTGTAATAAGTAGTGAAATAAGGAGAAATTTCATTGTAATGGAGCCATTGTAATGGGTTCATTTGTAGTGCAAATATTTTACATCGAAACTTTTACACAAAACCACGAATTTCGTAATTTATTCCCATTCAAAGAGACTATTATCATTGTGTAAAAGACCTTCTAAGTTTTATAGCGGGATTACCATTCTGAATAGATTTCAACATGTGCATAATTATTTGCTTTGCATTAGTGAAGTTTTAATGCTCCAACTGAAAAATGTTTTTTTTAGAAAAATAGATGGTCTTAGAACATGTTCTTTCAGAATAGGATTTCTTAGCAGCTTTCAATGTTGCATCGGTTAGAATCTTTAAAATAAAAAAAAAATGCTACACGCGTTAACTTTCTTATATCTTTAATGTTTAGATAAATATAATTAACTTTTAAAACTTCTGTAGATTATAAAACTTAAGTATATAACTTCATTTAAACATCAAAAAGTTTATTAAGTAATAATAAAAGTTATTTTTAACAAAATTGAAAAAAAGATATAGTTAAGAGTGCGGAATAAAGAAAAATGATCACACAACAATTGTGTATTGAATACGTTTTCCTTAGTTTATTTTTGTGTACTAATTTGTTGTAATTATTTTTATTGATACATATAGACTTATTTGAAAATTATATATATATATATATATATATATATAATTCATGTCTTTACTCTAGCGCCTTCTTTACATCCAATCGCATGACATCTTTAGACATTAAACATTTAAAAGACAAGTTTAGAAAATCTTATATTAAAATTGATCAACTTTGAAATAAAATAATACATATTTTAATTAATAACAATTTCTACCTCATCAGGCTTATATATATTTATATGACTAAAATTCTTAGATTCTCTCTGAGTAAAAATTACAAAATATTAACTAGTTGGTAACTTTTTGCCAAGTATCCATATTTATCTCTCCCTTTCTGTCCTATATAATTCTTCTTTTATCATATTTTTGATGTTTTATTGTGATTTCAAAACTAAGCTCAAAACACGAAAAACAAGAAAAAAACTGTTTCATAGCAAGCTAGAGTCCATCACACGTCGCAATAAATTCATTCGTTTTGACAAGACCAAATTAAATTTTCCGCAACACTTGACAAACTTCTGGTACACATTCCCACTTCTTAGATTTTCATCATCGGTGGAAACAATCGGAGAACAAGACGGGTCTTTTATTTTCTTCCTACCTGCTTCCGGCTTTTCGTGGTTTGGTAGTTGTCAGAACAAAATAAAGAGAAAAACGAAACATTCATTCGAAAGTGTTCCCGCCTTCCCCTTCCAAAATTTGCGACAAGAAATTGAACTTGAATGAAATAGAAATAAAAGAGCATTCTTTATTTTCAAAAGTGTTAATGACAGAAACAGAATATTGTTTTATCATTCTGCCTAAAAGTTATAAAACATTATTGGGAATATTAGAAATAGTAAGACAAGGAAAGAAATGCACTATCAGATACGATTCTGGAAAAAAAAGCATGTTCTTTGGATCGTTTTCACGGCTCTAAGTCACCTTTGGGTACAAAATCGATCTTTAAAGGAATTTTGCGAGATAAAATGCCCAGATCAAGACTGGGTTCCTTTTTCCATCAATAATACGTTTTGTGTCTTAGATGCCAATAAAAGACATGGAATATAAATATGTCCATATCCTTTTCGGAACTTTCTTGAGTCACACCGAAAATCAATAAAAACTACTGCAACAAAAAAAATTGAACATCCGGTCTTTGAAGCGTGGTATGTGGTATATTATTACATGTGGTTACCCAAAATGAATATGATTTTATAATTAGTTCTTACCATTGAAAGTTCTGCCCATGTTCAAGAAGACTATTACTGATTCTTAAGCATATCTTTTATGTTAAATGTTTGAATTAAATTTTTCTAGAAATCGTATAAATATACATCTTAATTGCTTGTTATTTAATTATTCGACCAATATCTTATGCAAAGATTTACATTAAACATGCATTTTTTCTAAAACTAGAAACCGATATCTAATGAAATAGAATCTATTATACCAATGTTCCTGAGCATAAAATTATATTTCCGTCACATATCTGCTTCGAGCTGAGAAAAATATAACAGAATATTTATCACCAGTCGATTAATTGAGGTCAAATATGTATAGAATATCTACCGCAAAATGTATAACATTTTTAATTTTTATTAATTATTTGTAATTCAATTGCGAAAAATATAAAAAAAAATGAACGCAGTATTTATGGAGGATTATTAATACTGTTGAAGAAGTTATTTTGATATTTCGTAATATAACCTGAAATTAATTATTGATACCTATTTCATGATTAAATATGAAGAGAAATTTATTGGAAACTTAAATATCATATATACCTACATTTTCATCTCAAAATAAAGTTAAACTCGAAAAAAAAACAGTTCTAAACCGACATTACAGGAATTTAAACTATATTTTAATGAAAGGTTGTTGAAATTTTAAATGCTGGTTAAACAATGCTAGAGATATGGCTTTGTTGATGAAATTTCTTTTGAACCTCATTTTATTCTCAAAAAACCGATTTTCAAACGCAAGTGAAATGTCCTGCATTAACCCTTACAATTATAAACTTAGAAGCATTCACAATGACATGTATAAGAAGAGATTTTCATGGAATTATTAAAAAAAATGTTTCATTCTTTTAATGGATACGATCTCACTAATTTTGTTCTTTATGTTATTCAGAATATTGTTTTTTCAAAACAAAATTTTGTTAAACTTTGTAAAAGTGTTTAATGTATAATGCCTGAATAAATGATAAAACATTCTTAAGCAATACATTTCTTAAAATTTTTTAAAGGAACGATAAACGTTAGCATTGAAAGGTAAGAATTAATTATGAATTCTATGTGTATATATATACCTGTATATATCATATATATTGTTGGGTAGAGTTAGTAGAACATACAAATATTTGAGGGAAACCTTATTTACATTTCTTTTCTAATATTGTTTGATTTCAGAAACATTAGAAAAAATAGTACAGCAAATATCGCACACAAACTCCTTTCTTCATTTATTGAACTTTAGATCCATGAGATTCCCGTAAAATCAGTTCTTTATAAAATACACACTTCTAGTTATTTATATTTATTTATTACAGCTACTAATTTGTAGTAATTTTTTGCTACATTCCAAATTTCCCATTCCGCAAATTTGCCAACTCAGATTTTACACATTGAATCTTTAATATCTATAGTTATACAAAAAATAATGGAACACAAACAAACTCCAATGTAAATCAGCTCCAAATAAAATATATAAATATTTTTTGCAAATGTTTTATTTAAAAAATGTAGCTATGAGATTAAACAAAAGAATTTTTGGTATTAGGCAATTTATTAAAGTTTTATTTTCATATAAGAACACTTAACACGCGGAAAAACAGCATTCTTTTCTTCAGTAAGCAAATATAAAAAATGATACTCAGTTTTCATGTTAAATACATTTTATCTCGTACGAAAATGCTGAAATTCCTCTTACATTTTTCGATTACCCTTTAACAAGTATTGCAGATGTATATGGAGTTAAAAACTGTCATTTACTTTTTAATGTCTTTTATAAAATATAAGTTTCGTAAAATCTCATTTTTTTAAAAAGTTTTTTTATCCGAATAAAGTTTCTTCTGACTCACTGTTTCCCTCATTCTCATCAAATTAATTATTCTGAAATTTATATTTATTGATAATTAATATTGTATCAAAATATTTTAATGAGTATGCATATTCTAGGTAATGTGTCTGGATTTGCTGTAACAAATAGGATGTTTTAAGTGTTTTTCTTGACTATAGATACTGTTAAAAGCTAATAAGAATTAGTTGTTTGTGTTACATTAAAAGTTACATGATTAAAAAATATTTATATTTTGGTTGCATTGATTTTATTTTCATTTCGTCTCGAATATAAATATAAAACACGAACAAAAATTTTAAGATCTAGCAATATCTTAAATTTAGAAAAAGAAACTCATTCTCTCCTAGTGACTTCAAAGTTTTATGGATTAAACTAAAAAATATAGTCAAACTATGGTATTATATTAGTTCAAGAAAATACTTAATTAAATTTCGAAGATATACCGCCATTGCCAATTACAATTGAGAAATTAAAATTTCCAGTAGCTTAAGATATCCGAACACGTTGAAAATGACCAAATTCAGCCAAGACAGATATTTTTGTTTTTCATTTTATTGAATAGAATTATCTTTTGACTTTACGAAATATACTTTGTTTTGTTTCTACACTACCTAGAGGTCAAGTTACAATCAATTTTATAAAGTTAGAGAAACTGGAAGTGGGTTTTTGATCTACCAGAAGTAGGCATTTAAATTGCTCAAAATGTATCATGGCGAGTCTGATAGCTCAAAATATTACAAATGTATTTCTATAAAACTTTTTAAACCTGATATTTACGTTATTTTCTAGAGAATGTACTAAAATATTTCTTATTGTATGAATACTTTTTGAGTTATGGCTTGTTATGCAGAAAATGGTCTCATAAAAAATGTAATATTTCTTATAATGTTTACTCTCAATCAGCTCTAAAATTTTCAAATTTTAATAAAAAATTAAAATTTTAGTACATTTTCTAGATAAATGCATCTAGTTTGTTTTCGCAATACTTTTACTAATATATGATTATTGTGACGCTTCCCCATCGCTAAAATGATTATGCATGGGGTGGTTTTGCAATAATAATGTCACATCTCGTTTAGGTTTATTAGAAAACCTTTATTTTTAGGGTTCACACAGCTGAGAAGACATCACAGGAAAGTACACAAAATACACTTAACACTTAATTGACAGACGAGCACAAATGAAAAAGAGGAAGAACTACTACATGTTGTATTGGCTACGAACTACATAGTACTAACTAATAAAGTTATAAAGTTCACGCGGCGCCGCAGGTGGCGCTAGCAGTTCAGTCAAAGTTATGGGAACTGTTACAGTCTCCCCCTCTGGCCCTGACGCCGCCTCGGCGAAGGTCCAGGAATTGTCTTTCTTGGCCTGCCTCTTTTACGAAGAGGTTTTAGAGGCTTAGATGATGGATCTTGATGAGGACGTAAAGCTGAGGTGTGATAGACTCCAATAGGAACATCGGGATCTTCAGGATTTGCCACTTCAAATGTGGTTGGAGATCGTTGGCTCAGAATAACATAGGGACCATCTCTGCGTGGCATAAACTTTGACGTTCGTTGTCGGGCAGAACTGCTCAAAGGATGTTTGTTAACCCAAATACTATCACCTATGTTGAATTTATGGCTTGGCATACGACTTTTGTCTGCGTATTTCTTACGATAATCTTGTTTCGATTCCACACGTTCCTTT
Organism: Trichonephila clavata; assembly: GCA_019973975.1. Taxonomy (NCBI): domain Eukaryota; kingdom Metazoa; phylum Arthropoda; class Arachnida; order Araneae; family Nephilidae; genus Trichonephila; species Trichonephila clavata. The sequence goes on from BMAO01028146.1 coordinate 85,862, forward strand.
ATTTGTTTCGTCAGGGTGGCGAATCTTTTTAGATATGGAGTAATCTCCGATACAAAGTTATCATTCTGGATCACACTTCTGATGTCATGGTTTATGTCATCAGTGGTCCGAAGTTCTCGACCGAACTGAAGAAAAGCTGCAGTTTGATTGGTGGTTTCGCTTTTATGGGTATTCATTGCAAAGCGAATAGATGGGAGTTTATCGGCCCATTGTGTGTGATCATCTCCAACTAAGATTGCAAGTCGAGGCTTTAAATCTCTATTTTTCCTTTCCACTGGATTGGCTTGTGGATGGTAAACTGGAGTGAACACTTGATTTATATCCAGCAGATAACACACTTGCTGCATGACTGCACTGACAAACTGTGCTCCGTTGTCGCTGAGAATACGCCTGGGTAGGCCATATCGCAAGAAGACTTCTTCTAGAAGAGTGACAGCACATTCTTTTGCTGTAGCATTGGGCAGTGCAAAGAGCTCGACCCACTTTGTTGCGTAATCCTCAACAATTAGAATCCACTTTTTACCGTCAGAGGTTTCTGGTAATGGACCAAACAAGTCTATGGCGATAGTTTCAAAACGTTGACCGTACACTGGAGTCTGTAACAAACCAGATGGTTTCTGATTTGATGGCTTGAACCTGTTGCACTCATTGCAATTTTTGATATATTCCTGAATGTATTTTCTCATTCCAGTGAAATAATATCTCTGAGAGATTCGATGGTACGTACCATCAACTCCATAGTGTCCAGCAGTTGGGGAGTCGTGGTATTCTTGAAGAATATTTTTCCACTCATGAGAGGGGATCACTAGCTGGGCTTCTTCTGATTCGGAGTCAGGAGAGTACCGATATAAAAGTCCTTGATTCATTATGTATCCACGTCTCGTCCAATTGGCGTAGTTTTCATCTTTCACAAGGGTTTCAAAGGATTCAATTATTTTCTTAATATCTCCATCTTTCAGTTGTTCCGCTCGTATGTCTGCAGTGCTACGACTAGGCATGTCGATAGTCACGCTACACACTTCACAGAACTCTTCCTTGTGTCCACATACGGGACGGGATAATAAGTCAGCTATGACATTTGCTTTTCCTGGAATGTATTCCATTTTCAGGTTGTATGATTGGAGTTGCAGAGCCCACCTTGCTAGTCTACCTGAAGGCGATTTTAAGGTGAGAAGCCATTTTAGGGGTTGGTGATCGGATGCAACGGTAATTTCTTGGCCCTCAATGTAACCTCGAAATTTGTTAAGTGCCCAAACCACGGCGAGAGCTTCTCGTTCGGTGGTTGAGTAATTTTTCTCAGCAGCAGTTAACAGCCGACTTGCATACTCTATAGGATGCTCTTCTTCGCCTTTACCTTGCAAGAGGACAGCTCCTATGGCATGATTACTAGCATCAGTGCGAAGAATGTAGGGTTTCGTGGCATCACTTTGTTTCAAAACAGGAGGACTTGTTAGAAGTTGTTTCAAAGTTTGAAAAGACTTTTCTTCTTCTTCTCCCCAAGACCAGATTCTATTCTTCTTTGTAAGGTTGCTGAGAGGTCTGGCTACTTCTGAAAAATTAGGTATGAATCGTCTGAACCACGAACAGGTTTGAAGGAATGACTGCACTTGCTTTACATTCTTGGGAGGAAGCATCTTTCTGATAGCAGAAGTTTTTTCAGGATCTACTTCCACGCCTGAACTTGTGATGTAGTGTCCAAGGTATTTTACCCTATCACAAGCAAAATTACATTTACTACGATTTGCATGTAGTTTGAATAGTAAAAGTCTCTCAAATACAGCTTTGAGGTCAGTAAGATGTTTTTCGAAGGTTTCGGACAGGATTATGATGTCATCAAGATAAGAAAGTATAAGAATGTCACTTAGGCCACTGCGAAATTTGTCAATAAGTCTCTGAAATGTGGCTGGGGCCGTTTTCAAACCAAAAGGCATTCGAAGGTAGCGAAAAGTTCCAAATGGACAAACAAATGCTGTTTTGTCCCTGTCAGAAACACAAACATTCACCTGGTGGTAACCTGATTGTAAATCTATAGTTGTCATAAAAGGTGTGTGCTTCGCTTCGTGAAGCAGGTCATCCATTCTAGGTAACGGATAAGAGTCGGCCACTGTCGTAGCATTGAGGCCTCTATAATCGATACAAAGCCGAATTTTCCCGTTCGGTTTTGGAACGAGCACTACAGGGGCTGCATACGGAGATTCACACTCTTCTATGATGTTCTGTTCCAAAAGTTTATCAAGTTCCTGCTTAAGAACTTCTTTCTTTGCTGGAGGTAATCTATACGGAGGCACCGAAACAGGAGGGCTATTTCCGGTGTTGATACGGTGTTCCATAAAAGGAGTGGGCTCTCCCCCTGGTTCAAACACAGTTTCGTACTTTTTTAGCAATGTTCCCAGTTCATTTTTCTGGTCAAGCGTTAGACATTTACCTTCATCATCACGCAGTAAGCATGTATTTTCCTCAAGGTTAGGTCTGCTTTGGACTTCTTGAATAATTGCTTCTTTAACAAAATCGTAGGTTCGATGGGGTGAGTCACTAAAGAACCAGTTGCGATGTTTCAGGTTTAAAACAATGCCAGCTTTCTGTAAAAAGTCCATTCCCAAAAGTGTTCTGTTTCCTTTAGCATAAGGCAAAATTATTAATTGTGTACGGATTACACGTTCTTCAAGTCTGATAACTACACTGGTTGTGTAGACTTCCACCTCGGACTTATGGCCGTCAGCGAGGGACATAGTGATTTGAGTCTTTTGGAAATTGGCTCCTTCTTTTTGTAAAAGGAGATACAAGGTTTCGCCAGCAATTGAATGACTGGCTCCACTATCGGCGCATGCAGTGCCCCATATGCCATTTACAGCTAACTTCAGCACCGCACTTTGATTTGGAGTTAAAGAGCATGAATGCAAACTGATGTTGCCAAAAGTTGCTGAGTCCTTATTCACTGCTGGTTTGCAATTTGGACATCTGGGTTTTGTAACCCCTGGCTTACCACAACCATAACAAGATACAGATGGCCTATCTGATCTGTCATCAGTTTTCAGTTTATCACCTCTATTGAAAGATGAAGTAGGACCGGCTTGGTTGGTTTTATCAAATCTACTATCATATGAATTTCTTTTTGGAGCGTAAGGTTTAGAAGAATTTTCTTTTGAGTTGACAGTCTTTTTTACTGAAGTAGTATTTCGAATGAGGAAATAAGCATCCAATCTGTCAGCTAAGTCTGAAGGTGACACCCATTCTGACCATTCATGCATGAAGTGTTCTCTTGTTTCGGGAGGTACATGTCTTTTAATTTGGTCAGATATGATTAGGTCTTTTAACTGTTGAAAGTTGACAATTTTCAATTCGTTCAACCATCCTTCGAAATAACTTTTTATTTCAAAAAAGTAATCTCTCCATGTGTTCTCTTGAACTTTCTTGTGTTGCCGGAAAAGTTGTCTAAATTTTTCCGCGGAGAGTTTGAATCTCTTCAAAAGCATTTCTTTGACATGCGTATAGTCTTGCGCTTCTTCTTCGGATTCCCTAGCGATGAGTGTGGCTAAGTCACTTGGCAAGGCTCCAATTAAATATGCAACCCATTGGTTATCAGGTACTTTTAAAAATTTTAATTGTCTCTCAAATAGTTTGAGAAATATAGCCATGTCGTCTTCTTTCGAGTTAAATCTGGGAATCAGATTCTTCAATTCTAATTTAGGCTGCTCCGAGATATCAGTGTCGTTACTTTGCGGAACTCCACTCATTTTGGCTTCAAGTTGCAGTTTCAATTTCTGCAACTCAAAATCCATTTCAGCCTTTCTTCTTTCCAAGTCAGCTGCCTGTTCGGCTTTCTTTCTTTCTTCTTCTTCCGCCTGTTCGGCTTTCTTTCTTTCTTGTTCTGCTGCTTGTTCGTCGTTTTTAATTTTTTCGAGCCGTTCCTCAATTATATTCGTAAATAAATTTTTTTATAGAAGCTTCTTCGTATTTTTCAGAATTTACAATCAAATGTTTTATGTCTAAAATTCGTAAATCTTCACCCACAGAGAGTCCCATTTCCCAAGCCAACTTTCTCAAATCCTCTTTTTTTCCTTTCGTGAGAAATGCCATACTTTCTGTGATAAAGTTCAGTTCGGAAAAAAAAAGTTAATGAAATGGTTTTCTTTTTGAGAAAAAAAAAATAGTATTTTCCTAACACACTGAAGCTGAAATCAAAACACTGAAAACTTTCATTTAAGAAAATATCAAAAGAAAATAAGAGTTATAAAATCAAGTTAGAACATAAAATGCATAATAAACTTGTACACACAGGTTTCCCTGAAGAAATATATTGAATTTATAAGAACCAGATAATTCTCAAATGATTACAACATTTCACAGTATATCTCAGAGAAAAAAAAAGAATATATAATGAAAACACTTTTCGGTCGGATTTATATTCCAGCTGGGGAAAAAATACATTACTCATCAAACCATAATAAAAGTAACAAAAAGATGGTTTTCAATCTCCTTTTCTTAGTATCAGCACAGCGGATGTTATGACTAATTCAGCGCAATTGAGTGATCATAAATTAGTGCGCGGAGAATAAAATTAGCTTACTCGAGCAAAACGAAAAAAGCTTACGAAATGTTTCAGTTTAAATGAGATTACATATGCATGCAAATAAAATAACATAAGAAATACGATTACACTTGCAAAAGAATTATTCTTGACAAAATGAATTTTAAGAATTCCAATTTAGAGTATTCAGTTGAAATTCGTTTTAGTTAGAAAAGATTATTAAGAGCTCTTTTGTGATAACGGAATAATATTTCACAAAATATTAATAAAATGTTTTCACAATGGAAAACCAGACCTCTGAGCACTAATCTGCTTAGGTATACTTATACACAAGCAATTAATAAAACTTTTCAATAATTTTGTTTAAACACAATTATGCAATAATGACGTACGCTTTAGGTAAATTCAGATATGAAAATGCATTCAAATATAATGTTTCAAAGTAATTTCTTTTTAGAAATAATAATTAAGCAATGGACTGCTTGCGACACATAAAACATACAAATATGTGAATATATGTAGATAAGAAAAGTTTTTCTATTATTTAAGTATAGTTCTAATTAAAATAAAAGAACAATTTTTCAAACAAATATATTTTGTCACCTTGACAGTTTAAAATTTAAGAATAATTAAACTTCAGATGAAATTTCCTTTTGATTCGAGATGAATCGTTAAAATTACAATTATGTTAACAATAAAGAACATTTACTTTGAAAATGTTAATTACTTTCGATTCGAGATGAATCATTGAAGCACAATTCTATGTAGAACTCTTTAACATTCAAAATAAAGACAACTTTCGATTCGAGATGAATCATTGAAGTAAAATTCTATTTAGAAGATACAGAATTGTTTACTTTTAACAAATCTACTTTTGATTCGAGATGAATCATATATGAATGGTTTTCAAAACAATATTGTCTTTAAGACAATAACGATTCAAGGAATCGTTAATTTTTTTTTTTTTTTTTTTGATGAATTTAATTCAATAGGATCAAGGTGATCTTAGAAATCAAAAGTCAAAATAGTACTTATCCAAATATGAT